>JADDOH010003461.1:0-36665 GCA_016648135.1 Agrypnia vestita | reverse complement strand
GGGACAGCCCCGTTACCATGGTGTGATGGTAACAGGCGTACCGAAATAAGCGATAAATTTTTTTTTTTATAAATAAAAAATAGTTTTTGTAACATGTGAATTTTCAAAACGAATTTTAAAAATGAACAACGGGACAGCCCCGTTACCATGGTGTGATGGTAACAGGCGTACCGAAATAAGCGATAAAATTTTTTTACATATATAAAAATAGTTTTTGTAACATGTGAATTTTCAAAACGAATAAGCGATACACAATTTGTTCATGAAGATAACTACCGTGACCTAAAAAATAGCGAAATACAAAAAAAACTTAATACATAAAAACTAGTGACCTAGCGGGAGGACGTGTCTATTTATATACATAGTGGCAGCCCTGGGATTTTTTGCTTAGTGCAAGGTCTAAATCTTAATTTAACTTATCAACTATAGTGGGTATCCGAGTAGAGATGAACTCTATAAAAGACAATACCGTATGTACTTCGGATCGCGGTACACCCTGTGTAAGTAAAGCCTGCCTTGTTTTCGACAGTTGGATGATTTGCTTAAGGCTGGGGTCCTCGTCCTGCATTTGTCACGTCCGGTAGTTCCCAGGGCGCCGTTAATGGTAGGGCGTCAATTCGTATTAAACTCGTTGTTCACTTTCGCGCGGTCTCTGCTCGACCACATGGTGGATCAGGGCTACCACAAATAGGGTGATCCCCTTTTAAAGGGTAGTGAGTGGTAGCGTTCAAGAATATCGCTTGGTCAGTCGCCTTCAAGTCGCGGGGGGGGTTTTGACTCATACTCACGCATTTATTCATTCTACTTGCACGGCCATGTCATTCAAACAAACTCAGATATACTATCCTAATTCATCTCATTCGCCGTAATCATGCAGGGGGGGGGGCTAAGTGTGGCGTTTATTTTCTTTATTATTTTTTTGTGATGAACATACCTTTGGGTAGATAGCTATGGTAAGTTGAAAACGACTAGAGACAAGCGAACACTCTTGGTAACGACCGATGCTCTGTTGCTAATAAAATTTTTCTTGGTTATATATGGGGTTCGGTAAACCGATCTTGGCTCAGCAAGCTTGTGAGCCTTTATGTCCTCGGAAGAAAAGACAAGAAAAGTATTTCCGAAAGAAATGATCGCGTAGACACACACTTGAGTGGCATAAAAGGTTGTGGTCGTTTCTATGAAATTTCGAAATATCGTTCCGAGAGGAAGGGCGAGCGAGGTGGTACGTTGTTTATTGCATAGTAGCGGTCTGCCGTAAAAGAAAGATAAGATAATGAGAGACATAGCCGGCGGCCATATGGATATGGAACGCATACTTAATATTCATACTTCCTGCCAGGGCAAGTATTGGTGTCAAACGTGGGTTAACCAAGGGAAAGAAGAAAAAAAATTTCTAAAAGGAAGGCATCTCCCGGCAGTGGTGCCTGTTCCTGGATCATTATGATTTGATATATAAGCAGACTTAAACTGGACAAGACTGGAGTGTCATGACAATTAACATAGGTCCTGGCAAACCGCACACCATCATCTAATCAATAAGGGTGAACTGGAGCACAAAGGGCCCTTATTGACCAAATCCTGCTTTCGGTTATTTAACGTCTGCCGAACAGGTCTGGAGTAAAAGAAAAGACGAGGTTACATGATGTTCAATGATTGCTCTTTGGAGATGCGCCAAAAGGAAACGCGATCAAGTTCCGTTTTCCGGTTCTTTTATGTCTGCCGGACGGAATCAACGTAAAGGAAAAGACGAGGCTATTATCTAGAATTTGACTAAATCTCGCGAGTGAAATTTGCCGGAAAATTTACCATTACAATCCGTCAGCTCATATATGCATGGAGACAGTTTTTTTGTCACTTCACACTTAATAAATTTCGGGGCTAGCTTGGTCGTGAAATATTTCCCAGCATTGGATTGCATGAAAGATCTTCTCCATACCGTCTGTCCCACCACAAAGGTTTGGTGTTTCCTTCGCAGATTATATCGCGAAGCATTCCGTTGAAAAGCTTTCAGTAGAGCCAAGGAGACTTGGTCATATATTTTTTCCATACCGCTTAGATGTTCCAGCCGTTGCCTTAGGGCTTCCTCGTCGGATTCTACTCCTCTGTTGGACATCGGCTGGTGGAAACTCCCGTGGGGAATAGATTCGAACCCGTGCATGAGAGAAAATGGGGAATGTCCGGTAGCAATACTCATGCAGTTGTTTAAGCTCGAACAGATCTCTGGCAGCTTAGCGCACCAGTCCCTTTGGTTGCTTTGTACAAGAATCGACAGCGCAGTTAATATATTGGCATTCTGCCTTTCACTAGGATTATTTTGCGGGAAATAGTAAGCATTGGTGAACAGATCGGATATCCCCATAGAGGTCGCGAAATTCTTAAATTCTCGTGAAATAAATTGCTTTCCGTTATCGGTTATCAGTGTCTGTGGTACCGAGTAAGGGAGGAACACCTGTTTCCTCAGAACGTCGATTACTGTTTTTGATGTAGCGTGTCGTAGGGGAATCGCCCATACGAATTTTGTAAAATTATCTACTACGGTCAAGATGTGCATATTTCCTCGCTTGGAAAGTGGCAGGGGGCCGACAAGATCGCAGGACAGCGATTTCATAGGTCGGATCAGTCTCTTGGGGGTCTCCATGAGCCCCTGAGGCCCCCGGTTGCTTCTCTTATATGCCTTGCATGTCTCACAACCGTCCACGAATCCCTTTACGGAGGCATACATTCCCTTCCAGTAAAATGTGCGGGAGAGGTATTCGTACGTCTTTAACACTCCCGGGTGACAATTATGGTAGTGACACTCACGTATCAGTTCTGTACTTTTGTCTGAAGGTACGACTATCTTCCACGGGGACCTACCGGGCCCGTTTCTCCCGTCGGTCGGCGCCTTACTATATCGATAAAGGTGGTGTTCGCCCAGCATGAAGTTTGGGACGGAATCGGGCCGTTCGTCGCATTGTCGGCGCAGCCGTAGGTAGGCTGCGTCGGCAGTATCATCGTAGGCGGAGGCTAGCTCCAGGCTGCCTATCTCGATACGGCTGAGACCGTCAGCTAGGTGGTTTTCGCACCCCTTTTTGTATTTAAAGGTGAAGTCATATTGGCTTAGCCGACAGGCCCAGCGGCTCAGGCGTCCGCCTGGAGACGATAATGTTGATAGATATTTGAGACATCCGTGATCGCTAATCAGTGTAAAGTGTGTCCCCTCCACATAACTGCGGAAGTGATGGACCGAGTCCACGAGTGCCAACAGCTTGTAACGTATCTACCTTTACACCTAAGCTAAATACCTAACTATAAAGTTTAATAATATAAGTTTTACGAAAAGCACAAAGCTTGAGACTTTAAGCTACCGAATTGAGCTTTATTACGGCTTTTGGGACTTTTAAGCACACACTTTATGCTTTAAACTACTAGATGAAAACTTAAGTCGAACTTAGAACTTCGGACGTATATTTACATGAAAGCTAATATTTTCTTTTTTTTTTGTTAAGAATTTATATTTTCAAAATTGGCCAGTCGTGATCCATCTAGTGGTTAGGAAAATTCCCCCTCCGTTGTGTCCTTAGCTATCCAAAATTCTTTTGATATGTGGTGAGATTCGTATTCTTATTAACGCGACTAGACTAATAAAGATCGAATTCTTACCTAACTATGGAAATAACAAACGCACGTAACTAATCCGTACTCGTCCTTCTAGAAACCGCTCTAGAACTCTACAGTTTCGCCTATATGAGAGATAGCCGATATCGTCCACGTCCGGAGTTGGCCTAAAAGCCAATTATATGCGGCGTAGCCTAGGAATAAACGCTAGTAGCAAAACTCCCTTACATTGAACCGCCATAACTATAATACCATCGGGGTTAAAATACTGTAATATAAAACAATACAATCGTTGCCAAGTTAACGGCATACGCTAAAGATTCCGCCCACATTGATTATCAACATCTCATAATAGCAGCTTAGAACAGTGTCAGCACAACCACATGCGGCACCCATTTATGACAGATTTACAAGATATAATAGCATACGTTATATTCAAAACACAAGTAAGAAACCTACCGATAGCGCGTCTCACGTTGTCCAATCTGCTCAATCTGTTCATAGTACATAGTAGGGGAAGACAAACATATATATATTCACAACAACTAGGCGCAACAGAGGCTCAGGGCAAGCTTTGTCTGACATTATCGCAGCCCGAGATTCTAAGGGAATGGAAGATACAGATTTGTAAGTGAAAATTTAAGAAGTGTCTAACCACTTCTGTTCAAACGTGGATTTTAGATGCCCCCCCCCCCCTGTAGGGGGGAGGGGGATGCGGCCCCAGAGCATCGCCGCATCCGGTGGTTAACTCCTGTTTAGACATAACCTCCCACACTAAGCTGCAGACCAAGATCAAGCCGAGACTCTATTGCTCCTGCTGGAATCCCTCGAAGTCCTCGCTTCCCGGCGACAAACATATCAGGAAGAAATCCCGCGTCTGATATTAAGGTTTGTATATTGTCCCGCGGGGCAGTCAAATTGACTGGTGTATTATGATGAGGATCCCACGTTGCGGCTACATGAGCCGGATTATTATGATGTTTATTGCTGATTAAAGGGCTGAATGAACTAACTGGGTGACTGGAAAAGACTCTCCCTTGAGCGCGTCAGTCAGAGCCATGTTAGCATCGCCAATTATAGTTGATGTGATTGATCCCACGGTGTAGTCTTATTGACTAGAGATATTAAATGATGGTAAAACAGCATGATTATTACAGTTGATTGAGAAGTTCCTGATATGTTTCTCGCTGGCCGGGAAGGGAGAACCCCGAAGGTCTCTGTATACAGCAAGTTAGAAAAGGTGGTGAATGATGAGTATGATGGTGTTAGTAATGCCATCGCGCTCCTGAATGCGGTCCCGATCATAAAATTGATTGTTAAACTGCTAACAGATCTCGTTCATTACAGCGGCCCCGAGCATAAGTATTGACTGTCGAACTGCTACCTGCATCTTATAATTTCTCGTTCATGAGGAACGTCCCATCTCGTCCTTGAGTACGGAGTTATTACATTCACATACATTCATAACCAGAGCCCGAGCTCGTCGAGCCAAGGGGAGTGAAAGAACGTAGGGGCTTCTTCCCTCCGGCTGTGTTTGAGGCACGACGCTCTGTTCCGATTCGAAATGCTTCACCTTTGCTTGACTGAACACATTTTAACTGTGTGGAGGCTTTGCGCAATTCTACTTAGACCCACCCAGAGTGTCCCCGCAGTCCCGTTCATCCCCTGGATCGAGAACACGCACCCCGTCATTTGATCCCAGTTACATACAACTATCTGTATCGCGAGTGTATCTCTTTCTTCAATCCCCTTCATTTGCTTCTCATAGTTGCTCGTCCATGCGGAACGCCCTGTCTCGTACGTTGATGAGGTCCCGAACGAAGGTTTTGATTGAGGTACGGCTACCTGAGTCTTTTAGCTGACATTCATGAACATTCATATCCGGAATTCGAGCTCGTCGGGCCAAGGGGAGTGAAAGAACGTAGGGGCTTCTTCCCTCCGGCTGTGTTTGAGGCACGACGCTCTTGTCCGATTCGAAATGCTTCACCTTTGCTTGACTGAACACATTTTAACTGTGTGGAGGCTTTGCGCAATTCTACTTAGACCCACCCAGAGTGTCCCCGCAGTCCCGTTCATCCCATGGACCGAGAACACGCACCCCGTCATTTGATCCCAGTTACATACAACTACCTGTATCGCGAGTGTATCTCATTCTTCAATCCCCTTCACTATTCCATTTATACCACAATCACGTGACTAACCTCGAGAGTCTAGCACCGGTAATAAGATCTCATTATGCTACGTTGGAAGTTAACATTGCATAACCGGACGGAATGCCTATTTCCCGCGATCATATTCAATTTGTAAAACGCAATAATATGTATTTATATATGTTAGTAATACGTTTGAAATGCAGAATGCACGTATGATGACCTCGCTTCTATCCTAAAGATAATTAAGATATAATCCCGACGTTACGTCCCGACATCAGTACTAATTTGTTTCCGCGTCCGTTACCGTCGAACTCTGAACCCACGTAATGAAATGAATAGTGACCATGAGACAATGACAAATTATATAGCACGAACATTCCATTTGATACACATAAGAAAATAAAGAATAAATAATATTAAAGGTTCTTATCTTATTTCTGTAGTTGGTCTGCTTCTGAGATGGCATCCTGATCCGAAGTAATATAACGGGTACTCTCCAAAATTGAGCAATTACCAGCGCCTGTGTAGTCGTTCATTTCCCTTGTGTATATATTTTAATATCAGCGCCTGTAAAACTGTATTAGATCCTAGAAACAAGAAAACTATTCCCTCTACGCCGAGCACATACAGAACATAAACCCCTTCAATCTAGTTCATCCACGGTTATGCAAAAAGGCGAAAGAATAGTAATAGTAAAAGGTCCTTAACTGACAGAAGTTGAAGTTCTCTGCAAACACTCCATATCTTCTAGTGGCGCCTGTGTATTCCAATAACAACTTTCCAGTCATGTATTTAACATAACGTCCTCCTTGTGTGTATGTGTGCTGCAATATCTGTCATCCAGTTAGTGATTCCCAAAATAGTGTTTTCCTTGTATATATATATATATATTTCAATATCAGCACCTGTAAAACTGTATTAGATCCTAGAAACAAGAAAACTATTCCCTCTACGCCGAGCACATACAGGACATAAACCCCTTCAAACTAGTTCATCTACGCCGTACAGTGATATCACATGCAGACATAAACAATATAATTACAAGTATGCTTGCGTCCCGCCGACTGGACGCCTGTGTTTTCCAATAACAACTTCCCAGTCATGTATTTAACATAACGTCCTCCTTGTGTGTATGTGTGCTTCAATATCTTCCATCCGATTAATGGTTCCCAAAATAGTGTTTCCCTTGTATATATATTTCAATATCAGCACCTGTAAACCTGTATAGGATCCTAGAAACAAGAAGACTATTCCCTCTACGCCAAGCACATACAGGACATAAACCCCTTAAAACTAGTTCATCTACGCCGTATAGTGATATCACAAGCAGACATAAACAATACAATTACAAGTATGCTTGCGTTCTCCCCCCACATTGATGGAAATATTCGCATTCGTATTCACCGAATAGTAGGCCTGTTATTCGTATTCATGAAGGTAGTATTCGTTGCATCAAGGTTATTATATTTACAAGTATGTTCAAGTTCCCCCACCTTGGTGGAAATATTCGCATTCGTATTCACCGAATAGTAGGCCTGATATTCGTATTCATGAAGGTAGTATTCGTTGCATCACTCTCAATAATAAAATCATATAGATAAATAATTACGGTAACTCATAAAAATACGATATTACTTATATTAAACGAACAAAACAAAACAATCTGTCATATAAGTGAATAACGTGATCACGGAAGACCGAAGGTTAACTACCCCTGAACACACCGCGAACTGCCCACAATAGTGAATAATGTTCTAGAAAACATTTCAAATATCTAATATTGAATGAATAAAACACTGTCATATGAAAAACTATCACGGTTACGGAAGACCGAAGGTTAACTACCCCTGATCAAACCGCGAACTGCCCACAATAATGGAAAATGTTGTAGAAACATTTCAAATATCTAATATTGAATGAATAAAACAATGTGACTATTATGTTTATTGAATGAATAAAATAAAACATCTTCTCACGTTTCCACCTAATAAATAATAACGAATACAGAAAACAATAAAAGCAAAAGAAGCCCATTATTAGCCCTGACGTGTGGGACCTAATCTTCCCACTTCGCCCAAGCTGGGTTAACCGATTAAAAGGCGTAGCAATATATCGAAAGGTAATTATAATTACAGGTATGTTTGAGTTCCGCCACCTAGGAAATACGTAGATTTTTGATTTCAATATATTGTGCAATATACACTATGTTTATAAGATCGTCCGTTGACAAGTAGTTATGAACTTCTTATAAAATATTATTCCGCAGCAAATATTCAAAGAAATTATATTAACTAAAATATTTCTAACATCTTGGGATCGCATACGAAATTGATAATATCTAATGCCCTTTGTGAACAAACTCTTCCTCTCTGTAGTCAAATAAGCTGATGTTTATGTTTACTCCGTCTATAAATATGCCGTATCAACGTATAATATAACATAATATATATATTAATGAAGATAAAACAATTTCAATTAGCGTTGCAATGAAGCGAAACAAAGGAATATTTAAAAACCAAAGAAGTCCAATTTTAATTATTCGTTACTAAGAGAATATATATATATTGCGCCCCCTATTGCTATTCTCGTTAGCGGAGACTCAAAATGTTTCCTAAATCTTCCATCAGGTGTCAGTAACGTATATTTCTAAAATATATTTGACAATTTCATATATGGGCCGGTTTTATAAGGAAAAATGAACTTAAATTTCCTTTGTAAATCAAGACATAAAGTAATTTTAAATCAAACTTATTACACTCAAATGAAACGCGCCACGTACTGCCGCTTACTATAGACCAATCCTTAGCGAAGGCTCAACCCTTTCTTGATTCCCGCTAGGTGGCGGTAGAAACATTTCAAATATCTAATATTGAATGAATAAACAATGTCATATGAATAACCATCGCAATTAAGGAATATATACAATTCGAAACACGTCTTTATAAGAACTTGATAGGAACAAATCGTGTTTCCAACGATTGCCTAATGATACGCAATACAAACATGTAACGAGTTCAAATAAACCACACATTCATGTTTTAATAAAATAAATATAAAATCCAGATGCTTTTTTTAAAATATATTGTTTGTAGGAAATTCCTCGCACGATTTGAACCTATATCACGCCTACAATCGTGATATCAAAACACATAATTAAATTCCGTATTATCCCCAAAATAATACAGATCATATAGAATTCCGTGTATTCAATCGCCAGTATAGATAACAAAGCATTCTTTTGCATAAGAATACATCCGCCCTGAAGAACCTCTCGCACATTCCGAACCTCGCGACATTGAATATGCATAATTATACTGAATTTTAAAACCCACAAACAAACACGAAACACTCTTCGTCAGTAAAGTATTCCATTTTAAAGCCTTTATATCTTTGGTAATATATGAATATCAAATTTAAATGATTTTTCATATGAACAGCGACAGAATTATATATTTCATAAGCGTTATGCAATAATTCCCCCGCTGGAATTATCACAGTCGCAACATTACGATTTCTTGTACATTAAATCCGAAGCGCGTATAGTAATAATTATCCCTAGGCCCAAAATACGTAACAAAACAATCCACAACATGTATCAATAATTGTTACGATCCAGAAAGTTCTAAATTGAATACACGAAAAAGGCAATAGAAATAAATAATATTGAAAATGCTTAGCTGTATCTTCGAGTGTTGCTGCCTCTGCGACTCTCTGATGGTATTTCCGTCCTCTCTCCACAAGAGCCTCCGGCCAACGTTGATGCTGAAGAAAGAAGCGCGATCCTCGAATTTGTATGGCTTATATAGTCTATATTTCTCGCCATTTTTGACTCCAACCAACGTGTAAAAAGCAAAGTCTAACTCAGAAAGCCGCTGATTCGTCGAATTCGTTCCGCGAATCCACGTTCTTGATAGGCTAGATTCGGTGCTCACGGCCCGCGTCTGTGATTGGACAATCTCGTTAAACAAAATAACATAAAGCCTGCTTTACACGCCCGCGTGCAGAGATAATAAAGCTCGTCCGTACTTATTTATCCGGCAAATATTTAATTATAGAGTATTTAACGGTTTGTGAAGCTTCTCTTTATTATAAACTTTAGCAGATAGATATTTTCGTATAATTTTTCAGCAATGTCTATTTGAATAGGCCAATATCGTTACAGCTTCCCCCTGGGGCGGCGCGGTACGATCGCACGAGCAGGAACGCGTCGCCACAAACATAGGTAGCTATTAGACCCCTTCGTTCCTTCGTTTGGCATCATTTGGTATACCCTTAGAAAATTCATCCGCGAACCAGGTGTTGCAAGTAGCTATGGTAAGACGTATTAGCTAAATTGACTAAGTCCTACGCGCAGGCATGTTAGAAAGTTAATAAGAAACCAAAGATAGTAAACCAAAACGTATCTACATCATTTAAACAGCAAGTAAGGCTCAAATACCCACAATTAATCGAAAGTAACTTGAACGCCTCATACGATCGCGCCCGTTATTCAACTAGATCTTAAAATCTTCAACATTGTATAAGCAATCCTGCTTATAGCTATGCTTCCCCCGTTCTGAAAGAATTTGATTTCATGTTAGAATTTCGTCCCCATGTAAGTGTTCATCAACACGTTATACCATTGTAAACCCTTCCCCCATCCAAAATTGGTCCGTTTTATCCACACTTCCTCTCTCAAAACGCGTTCGCCGCAAGTTATTAAAATAGCACGCCTTACTACAATAATCTACTCCCCATAATAAAGAAGTAGTTTAGCAATCCCGACGATCCCAAACGCACGTGTTCACGCAGTGATGAAGACGCCTTGTTCCCAACTACAACTGTTTTTTTTTTTCTCTAAAGCGCTCGGTTAACATAAATATCAGAAATCGAAAGAAAAGGTGACCGCATCTATTTTATTCAACTGATTGGGAAGATCCGAATTCCCATTATCAATCGAACGTCCCATCGTTGTGCCTGTCAATCACTCGACCCCATTCCGCTTTCAACAGATCAAAAGAGACACCACTTCCCCCGCTCCGTCACTCCTCGTTTCCCTTTATAGATGGTACATCCCTAGTGCTCACCAGTTCGTTACATTGTAGCACTTCCCCCGGCGCATACTTCCCCTAACACCTTCTGACTAGCACCAATACCCGAATATACACGACGACAAGGACACTATACAAACAAATTCGAACGCGAACCGCGATAAGTTTTTAAAATTCCAGAATTGTGTTAAACTATGATTTTGATGTTCATCTTATTCGGGTGAGCCAAACAACCGGATTCCTAGTATATAGAACCACACATTGATCTCAATATCCCCTTGTACACGGGTACTTAAAATGATGATGATGCTTCGCTATTACCCCCTTCCCCAAAGCTATATGTGGCACGCATCCAAAATCTTCCAAAGATTAGTTTGCGAAATCGTATCCCCCTATAATAACTGCAGATCGCGTATCAGCAAAAGGTATACTCCTATTATGATTGTTCTCAACTAACTACACGACCAACTCTCAAAGGAGATATCTAAAGACGATGCACATCCATTAAAGAAGCGCGCCACGTACCTACTTGTTGAAAAAAATAATCGACAATTTGAATCTACATTACTCTATTGTTCCCATAGTGAACACGCACCCGCATCTCCCCTCTCTGTTGATAAAATACTAAAACTGCTGGCACTACACTTGTACGAACCTAATACCCTTCCCCCTGTCTATAAGACTCTATTCCCATGTCCAACCAACCGAACATCCGCTATCCGCCAGAAAATATGTAAGTCCAAAGCTAGCTCACATAACCGTCCTGCAGATTATAACGCTTCGCCTTTCACCACGTTGACAGGATTATCCGAATTCCGACTATTCGCAAAATAATTCAATGTACTTGACCCGATACGTAAGCGTCGAAGAAACGGTTCTTATATCAAGTACATCGCGATATTATCAACCTCAACAGACATATATATCATAACCTTACTCCAGGTCTAAACCTTTTACAGCCCTCTCTAAACGTCCTGCTTATAATTCTTATGCAGTCACTAATCTAGGAATTGTAAAAGACGCTTGACGATACCGTTTCGAAAGCATGGGCTATGTTACTACTCCCTAAAGAAACAAAGATTTTTCGCGAGGCAAAAGAAAACGAAGAAGGGTGACAAATACATACATACAAACACACACGCATGTACATGTGCACATGCATACATGCGGTTACAACTTCACATCATGCATGCATCGAATATAAGTCCGTAATATACATCATGAAATAGCCAAGATTGTAAGTTGTAGACCGTAAATCGTAAATCGTAAAACGTAAATCGTAATTTTAAATTGAAGTTCAGCCGAAGTTGAGCCGAAGCCGAAGTTGAAATTGAAAATGATCAAACATGCCAAAGATAGGTATAACGAAGGAGAATGAAGTGATTCAAATCATAACCGCCTGTAAAACTAGAGGTGACGAAGGAGCCGGAACCGATCTCTCTATACCGTGTCAAACATTATTTGGAACTAGTTCTAAACCGGAAAGGAATCCAACTTTCGAAATGTAACATGTCCAAAAAAGATTTTATCTGTCCCGAACTACAACCGCGCGCATATAATATAAAAATCCCTGAAGTGAAACTCGCACAGATGTCACTACTATCCCGTCAGAAGCTTTTTCAAAGTACCTAAAATTATAGAAACTTATTTTTTTCTTCAAGGCATACAAGATGTTCTAGAATTATCAACCTTCACGTTATATACTTTCAACATTTAAAAGGAAATATTTCCTAACACACCGCTTCTTTAAAAGATTGCTTAATTACCCATGGTAGCTATCACTTATATCTATAAAATGTATATGGCGCGTGTATACTCAATATCATCAATATCAAGGTCAAATGCCTATCGCCGCTACTATTAAGAACCGGTTTATTATATACTCGGCCGAGCGCGATTCCAACTAGACCGCGTAAGCCATTACCGCTTGGCCACTACAAGACTTTAAATAGATATTTTAACTCTCTTGTTTTTGAATTAATACGTGATTTATATAGACCGTGCGAACACTAAATGATTTTTGATAGAGCGCGCGTAAAGACATGCTTAAGCGTGGAAAGAAAAATGCCATTATAATTAAAACTAATTTTTTTTTCTTTTTACAATATTAACTAATCTAATAAAATGAATACGAATCTCACTCTTGAAACATATCTCCTGGTCTAACGGCACCACTGTAACGTATCTACCTGTACACCTAAGCTAAATACCTATCTATAAAGTTCAATAATATAAGTTTTACGAAAAGCCCAAAGCTTGAGACTTTAAGCTACCGCATCGAGCTTTATTACAACTTCTGTGACTTTAAGCACACACTTTATGCTTTAAGCTACTAGATAAAAACTTAAGTCGAACTTAGAACTTCGGAAGTATATTTACATGAAAGCTAATATTATTTTTGGTAATATATGAATATCAAATTTAAATGATTTTTCATATGAACAGCGACAGAATTACATATTTCATCAGCGTTATGCAATAATTCCCCGCTGGAATTATCACCGTAGCAACAGTACGATTTCTTGTACATTAAATCCGAAGCGCGTATAGTAATAATTATCCCTAGGCCCAAAATACGTAACAAAACAATCCACAGCATGTATCAATAATTGTTACGATCCAGAAAGTTCTAAATTGAATACACGAAAAAGGCAATAGAAATAAATAATATTGAAAATGCTTAGCTGTATCTTCGAGTGTTGCTGCCTCTGCGACTCTCTGATGGTATTTCCGTCCTCTCTCCACAAGAGCCTCCGGCCAACGTTGATGCTGAAGAAAGAAGCGCGATCCTCGAATTTGTATGGCTTATATAGTCTATATTTCTCGCCATTTTTGACTCCAACCAACGTGTAAAAAGCAAAGTCTAACTCAGAAAGCCGCTGATTCGTCGAATTCGTTCCGCGAATCCACGTTCGTGATAGGCTAGATTCGGTGCTCACGGCCCGCGTCTGTGATTGGACAATCTCGTTAAACAAAATAACATAAAGCCTGCTTTACACGCCCGCGTGCAGAGATAATAAAGCTCGTCCGTACTTATTTATCCGGCAAATATTTAATTATAGAGTATTTAACGGTTTGTGAAGCTTCTCTTTATTATAAACTTTTGCAGATAGATATTTTCGTATAATTTTTCAGCAATGTCTATTTGAATAGGCCAATATCGTTACAGTGGCTGTACGTGGGTGGGATTGTGTGACGAAAATGTTCCGGCAAAACCTGCTCTAGAAAGGAAAGAGAAGGTTCTAGAAAATTCCCGAAAGTTCTATAAGGTTCTAAACTGAGTGGCGGAATTTGTCGGTGTATCTAGAAGGTCCTGTACATTCGAATTTCTTGAAAGTTTGGGAAGGAGACTGTTCTAGAAGTTCGCGAATTTTCTATGACGATTCAAACAGTGTTCTAAAAATCTACGCGTGCGAAGCCGCGCGGGTACAGCTAGTTGTAATATAAATCACAGGCAGCATTAATAACAGTATTTGTAATGTCACCCATGTGGGCCGATTACAGTTCAACCAAGTTGGTGTAATTATAAGAATTCTTGATGGTCAATGTGTTTATTCTCATATAATAATGCAAATACATAGCAAGGCGGTTGGCTAACGAATACAAGCGGTATTTAGGTACACAGCGATACTGATGATAGTGGATGCAATACTTGAATAAGAGATAACATAGACGTGCATGGCAGTACTCGTCACTTATTTTTTTTGCTTTGAATTGTAAGAGAAAATAAATTTGGAATAAAATTCTAAGATTCTAGCGATAGGCCTTTGACCAAATTTGGATAAAATAGATAATAATAATAAGAAGAAGATATAAAATTCTACAAAATTATGACTCTTCACTGTCTCTATACCTATCTGTTTCCTTTATTATTACTCTACATTGTACGTTTTGAATATAAATCTACATCGATTTTCGACCGATCAAAATATAATTTTCAAACGTTTCCCCTTCGAGTCCAGCAGACGAAGTAGGGATATTGTTTTTTTTTCACAGCTACTCTATTTCCCCTCCCCGATCCAAAACTATCTAACTGACTGACCAACTAATACAAACCGATACAAAGGCGTATGATATTAAATGTCATCCGTCCCTTATTTAGCTTAACTGCACCTTAGGACTTAAAAGACGTCATCCATATCTTAATTAACGCTTTTTTTTATATATGCGTCCATGAAATACGTATAACAATATTCTTACGATGTTTATAACAATTCAACTCTCCTTCCGATATTAAGTTGTATTCATTTGAGTTCCGTTTATTTCAATTTTCCCAGGATGTTTTAAAAAATATATTTTTATCTCATTATTAAAATGTTAATTTGTTCCAAAATCCTAAAATAAAATTGAATGAAAGATTTTCTCGTTTTAATTAACACCAAACTAATCTTTAATAATCCAGTAGTTAATTCATTACTCGCATAGTTAAAATAAAGAAGAAAAATTGACTGTGAAGAAGAAAATAAAATACTATAAAGAAGTTACTGATGTTACACAAACTTACGGGGATAGACAGACAGACGGACGGAAAGACAATGAAATTATTACAACTGGGAGATTTAACAACGTAACGAAGTTAACAACGAAGTATATTTAGGTAAGTTACAAATTTCACCTGTTGATGAGAGGAACTGCTTCCTAATCATAGTATTGAGAAGATAACTCGACGTATATGTAGTACAAACTTTGGTTTAGTGTTAATAAAGAAATCATGTTACACCATAAAGAAAGTGTCATTTTGATTAGTTATGTTGAAGATTGCTTAGTCTGTGAAATACCTTTACGGCCATGGTTTCAATTTCAATTAAATTCAAAACGTAAAATATTGTACGTTTTTAATTTTTTGAAACGTTATTTTTTTAATTTCTTTAAATATAAATATTTCAGCGTTCAACCCTTCGGAAAGTTTTAGTATTTTCTGAAGAGTCACTCGTTGGTAAAGAAATCCAATTAACGAATCAATCAACAGGGACTTAGCAAAATGCGAGACAGTTTTCAAACTCAGCCTTTCATAACAGGCTTTTGTTTGGTTAACTTGGTAACTTTTGATGCAGTTTACAAACAAAAATTTATTAAATGAAATACGAAATTTTATTCAGTTATGCATTTCAAACTATTAAATAAAACAACGCATTTTTTTCTTTATTTTTCCTCAATCAGACGAGACATGTTTAATAATGTACCTCCAGTCTTGATCCTGAGACGCCTTCTAAGATCTTTACGTCTATGATCTTATGAAATAAATAATAGTTAGATACAGAAAAATACAGAAGTAGGTCGTGTAAGCATAAAAAAAAAGTTAAATACATGATAAAAAAATAAACCGATTCCAATTAATGAAAGGTATTATTTAACAAGACTTATGTTGGACAAGAAGTATATTGGACTGCCCTGAACTGATTAAAATGGTATCTTATAATATACCAAGACAAACGAGACATCACGAAGTGTTCTTTGTGGGGACCCACCGGAATAACTGTGCTTTAAATTAACCGTTAACACGCATGCATGCATAACATAAGTTATCGAAACTCGACATTTTTCGTTATAGGAGCATACCTGAACTAAAGAATGACTTAGACATAACATATGCCAGTAGAATTAAGTACAATTTATTGGACTAAATTTTTATTTATTTTTTGTTATCCTTGAATTAGTATCAGTCCGAATTTGCTTTTTTTCTAATTATTCATTATTTTTACTGTTTTATTAATTTGTTAAACCTTTAATTGCTTATATTTTTTTCTGTTTACATTTATACTAATCATTGTTTATATATATTTATTTATAAGTGTTTTAATTATTGTTCATTTCTTTTTTAAATATGTTTTATTTCTATTATTTTTTTGCTTTGTTTTATCTCTTTATCTTATTTATTTGGTATATTGGTATAAGTGTTTTACATAATGATTGTTAATTTCTCTTAAATATTTTTAATTTCTATTAATTTTTGTGTCTGTGCAGTGTCTAATCACACGCTATGGCATAGGCTGAATGCAGCTATTGACCTGCATTCATCCTACGCATCATGAGCTGCGTTGTACTCTGTATTAGATTCCACTATGTTTATATTCAATACGTCTATGATAGTAATTATTGTAAACTATTATTAAATAAATTGAATATTCTCTTATACATAAAGCAATAATGTCGTATACAATTCATTGATTCTGTTACTCTCTCATCCTCACAACGAACCAAGGTGAATGCCACGATAGTAATGAACACAGATGATAAGCCGACTTTTGAAGAAGTTATATGATTCCATTACTGTGATACTTCAGATCGATTACTCACAAAACTCACAAATCTTCAAACCCTAACGTGATTTGAATATGTCTAATCAGTACACATATCTCCAATATACCTACTGTCAAAACCTTGGTAAGAGAGGAAATGAAGCACTTTAAAACAATCCCAAACTTATGTTATACACAAATCACTAGACAAAAGCTGTAGCTGGAACATTACACTCTAATTTGCACTAGAATATTCCACCCGTCTGTAGTACCTATACTATGTCCTTCGTATGGTTTCTATGGTTCACTTTCTGTGGTTTTCGCCAGCTGTCAAACATGAGACTGAACTTGTATTCGCTGCCTTGATGTATTTTATAAAGACTCAGTTTTCTCGAAGCTTCTGGGATAATTTACTCCAACAATTTCATATTACTCCATTTACACCAACAAGTTCTTAAATTTTCCGTTATGTATAGTCCCTATCGTTTGTAGAATCTCTTGACAAATATTCGCTTTATTCATGAATATTCTGAACAATATGATATCTTCATCACCAATATGCAAATTGAAGGTTATATTTGTTTGAAAATATTTTAGTCGAAATTGGGAACTTAATAGATTTATTTCTAGGAAAATAAATTATAATTTCAAAAGCCTCTGTTGTGATAAGTTTGATTGACTTGCCAAACAATGGAGTATGAACAATGTTGTCAAAACATTTAACAAATTAAGTTTTCTGTGATATACGAAATATTTTGAAGATATTATTATAACAAGTATTTTACTTAAAAAACGGTATTCTAGCTTAAATAACAGTAAAGTTCAAAGAAATCTATTTCTTTTCTTTGATAACAAAGAAGAACAAATAAAATTGTTAATTACAATCTCTCAATCGCCACAGAGTTCAATAGCACCTTCAATAATTTTAAGATAATCTTACACCAGCCATTTGAGAATGAACAATTTTGTTCCCTTTTAAAATGGCAGACGTTAATGTTTGTCATTAATATAATTGCATAATGACTCAACTTAATCTGATCAAACTCAAGGAGTGGTGCAGAACCAATAATTATTTTTAAATACTAATAAATGCCAAATTATATGTTTTCATAAAATTAAAAAACCCATCATCAACTAACTCTCCATCAATGATATTTTATTGAAATCGGTAACTGAAATTAATGATCTCGGCATTTTATTTGACGAGAAGCAATCATTTCTTAGTCATATTAACAATACAACTATAATAATAAGGCTACGAAGACTCTTAGTTTTGTTTTACGTTCATGCAATTCTTTTTAAAATATTAACACAATCGATATAAATATTTATACAAATAAAACTCATATTTATAATATTAAGTAATGTATTTATGTTTATTTTCTAACATTAGCATCATTCTGAAGTTTTCGTTCATTTATAAATCACTGAGGGAGTAATTAATTACAGCGTCCTAGTTCTAAACTTTTAAGTGAGACTAGGAATCAATTTAAAGTAATTAAAATATTTATTCTGGTTTGTGGATTCCAGCTTGAACAAGTCGATAATTACGGAACAACGAATTTCAATAACAATAAGTATATACGAATAAATTGTTCGCAAAGCAAAACTTGTTGACCGTAAATGAAAAGCGGTCTTTCTAGTTACCATCTGTTATTATTTACCCCTGACTGGTCTCCTTATTACATGATACCAAAACTTCCTACTCACAATTATTACCCTCCATGTACTCAGAAATCTATTCAGTCCTCCAAATTTAAACGTAAAGTTATAATTATACTAATAAATAATCAGATTAATCAATAAGGTATATATAAAAAATTCGGATGCGTGTATGCACGTTAAAAATAATACGTCTTTGGCGTACATAAAAAAACAGCTTACCATTTTTCACAACAATACCGTAAAAGTACAACAAATTCAAAACTATTTGAACGTGGGGAAACACGAACGCAACCAGCCACAAGAACTGACAACTAAAGAGACATCCGCAGATTAGATATCCCCGTTTTACTTTGGCCTAGAGTCGGACGTCATTTAGTGCAGCAGCGATATCTATCAAGCTTCGCAGATATCGAGATTAAAAACTTTTGGGAGGATTTCTACCAGGTGGCGAATAACTCTATGGTGTGAAAACGTTGCATAATGCGCGAGCATTTCAATGCATAATCAAAATTTCACCTCAAGCGCACCAAAGTAAGTGTTATATTAAAAATTTAACAATCGCATAAATATTTAGGTGCCACCAAGATACGGACCTGAAATATTTCCCTTCTGGGGAGAAGCGATACCAATTTTGCAGTAAGTTATATTATATTTTAGCTATATTTGATTTTTGAGGTAAATTGCAATCGGAAAAAACGTGTCATCCACACGACTCGGATTTATTACAAGATTTATTGTGACAAAGACTAAAAATTAGAAAATAACATTATTTTTAAAAATAAATAAAAACACGCTTTCATAAAAAAAAGACAAGAGAAAAGAAAGGACAAAATATATTTAACAACAGTGCTATGAGCGATCACTGTATGTGCGTAAGTCAATAAAAAAATGGCGTGGGGCGCATTTTCTCAAGTTCTGACTCGCACAACTGCGAGATCGTTTGCATTATATTAAATGTTCATTCACATCACTATGTAAAAAAATATCAATTCTATTCGATTAGTTATGCTTGGTTATGTTTCAATTATACTACAAATTGCTAATATCCGCTCCACGCTTTTGATTTTATTGAAATACTAGCTAGTTAGTCTTGTTTTAATTACACAGGCACTTAGTTTGAAAAGGTTTCGTGTGCGTATCTCTATTAGAAACAGTAATGTACTTATACAGACATCAAGAGTTAAGATAGTTTAGAGCTTAAATTTATAAAGAAAATAAAATTCATTAAAAAAAATTAAAAAATGTTTTGAAAACATGATTTTATCCTATAAAAAATATTGATTATATTATTTGTATGCATTAACTTATCTTTTTTTACTAAATACACCTGCATGTTTCGGAAAAACCTTTCCGTCGTCAGGGTTTTTTACAAACATGTAGGTGTAATTAATAAAAAATAAAGTATATACATACAAATAAAACATTCAATATTTTTAAAATGTCAATCAATCAAAATTATGCTATAATTTGTAAATATAAGATATATATTACTAGCGCGGTTTCGCATGCGTAGATTTTTAGTAACTTTTAGTTTATCATTAACCCTAACATACAAGAAGATATATGTCGTTGAGGACTTTTAAATAAAACTTTTTGAATTCTACAACTTATCTTTAGAAAGTATTTAAATATCTTTTACCGTTAAGGCAGCGTTTGTAAAAACGGCATCGCTCGACCATTTTTTTGTCGACTTTAGTTGTAAAATAGGTCATAACGAAAACCAATTTTATTTTAACGGGATAATATAAAGCCTATGTCCTTTCTGAAATACCGTCCTAAATATTGATGAAAGAATTTTGGAAATCGGAGTTTCGGAGATTTTGTCCCTCCTATCTCCAAACTTACAAACATACAAACTATACCTCTTTATAAATTAGTATAGATGTAGAAGATGACATTTTGTACTGTGATTGCTCGTAGTATCGTGACTCTTAAAATTATATTGTCTCCTTTTTAGTAATTTTTCAATAAATACTTATTTTAATTTTAAAGTTTTTAAAGTTGTTTTGGCGCATTGAGGGTATTTTTTTATTGCAGCGGAAGTTGTGCACGCAGCATGTAGCGAAAATGCGATACCAAAACTAATGACGCCATTTTGAATTCTTGTCAGCTGTCAGATGCTTAAACTGTTAGGTATAGTTATAGGTATGGTATTTTTAAGTAAAGTATAGTATAAATTTTACTAACCATACTTACAATGATGAGTTAATAACTTTACCTGATGGTGAGAAGGACTTTTTCACTCGATAGTATAGTATTGTTGTAATTGACAACTCATATTGAGTGTATAACTCACGTGTAGTACAATGTTTAAATAAACATATTTTCAATTATGGAAGACTGATTTTATCCCAATTAGTAAATCATTTTATAATGCTTGATAAATCACGTGGTCGGGCTTGTGGAGGGAAACCTCGGTGTTAAAAACCACACCATTATAACTAATACAACGGTTGTTATTATGCAACTATACTCAATTAATTAGCTGGAATTTAAAGATTAATTAAAATAAATTTTGCATTTTAAAATTAAATTGAATTATACCCTTAAACTAACTTTAATTGATTTTATTTATATCTTCAAAAATAGCTAAGAAATATGTATAAATATGGAAAATCTTTGCACGATAAAGAGGAGAATGAACGAATCAGACGTGGATGTAATGCTGGCTGTAGAGTAGTAGATAGAATAAAAAAAGCATCACTGAGATGGTTAAGTCATATGATAATCAAAATTTACGAGGCGAGTACTGAAGGCAGCAGAAACAGAGAGCATCCGCGGAAGATCTGGCATGACCAGATAAATCAAATATTAGATGATGCCTCTGTTAGAAGCTTTCACAACCAAACAGCGTACATAAAAGTGGATGAAGCAAAAGTGGTGTGCCAGGACTTCTTTATTTATTCTCTGCTCTATCGTTTAAATATTTTCCATACATACGTGAATATCAAACGTCATACGTGAATTTCGCATTCAGCTGTTCCACGACATGTATTTTCTGACTGTACGACATTATGAATAAATAATAGTTTTTTTTAAATCAAAAATATCCCGAAACAATAACCCAATGAATATGAACCCGCCACGATTTTTCTACCGCATCCCACGAAAAAATACAAACCTTGTGTGTATCAAGAATATGGAACAATGCGAACATGGGTTCTCCATTCAGTCTATATATATACATCAGAGATAAAACAAAAATATAACCTTTTTCATTCTGCTAGGGAACATACATTTTACATTTAAAAAAACAAATAAAAGGTTTTTACCTTGCCGTCGCCGAATTTCGCTTGCATTTTTAAAATACATTCATAAAATGTATAAACAGTTTTGAGTAGCCTGTTGGTCTAGTGGATAAGACACTCCTCTAGTCTTCTTTCCAAGAAACCACTAAGTCCTATGTTCATTGCACAAGATTCTACCTTTGTTTGAAAATAGTAAGAATATTGATGTGATGTGTATTCTGTGTACGCGTTTCGTTTTATAAATAATAACGAAATGGTTTTAATACAAACATTTCATCCCCAAGCCCATTAGAAAGGATGTATTGCCAACCCCATTAGTAGGCGTTAAGATGACTTAGCAAATACCTTACGTTACCTCATTTGAAAACGGGATGGCGATAACAGTTAAAGGCGCACAATTAATTGTTTGGAACAATACCGAATCACACGAGGAAAACATGAGAACCCTTACGCATACATCGGCCATAAATTAATAGCGGCCATATATACATTATCACCGAATTGGATTATCTCGGGTCTTGCAAACCCTTTAAGCCTCCTTTTGCACCCCTGGAGAAAATAATTCCGTTTTCTTGTATTTTGTATATCAGGGGTGTGTTTAAATACTAATTAATCCTAATTTCTCCATAAATATTGTACGCACTGAAATAAATTGAATACATGAAGTACATAATTGAACAAGAAATATAATTGACGCTCTGAACTTGCTGGAAAATTATGCCCTGTTTGTACCAAGTAATCTTCTTATTTTTCTTTTAGTAGATCTGTTGATCTGTGCTACAGAAAACTACGCCTCTTGGGATGACGAGGTAAAGCTATCCCTCCATCTTTTCGGTGGTCTTCCCGGTGGGCGTCGTCCAGAGGGGATTTCATTCGCTGCTGTATGCACGAGTCTGTCACTGTCCATTCTGGCTACATAATCCCGCCTGAATCTCCTTCTGGATCAACTCCAAGTTGAAAGAAAGAAAGGCATCAAGCAAAATTTATTCATCATTATAACTTAAGTTTCAAAATTGTAAATACATATGTTTTTCATAAACCACGCTTATTTAATAAGTTGAAAAATAAATTACCAAACTTACGATGTTTTAGACTCTGCTCCACTTTGTTTTCGATTCTCTTTAAATATTTTTAAATCAGTCATTTATTTTTTTATAATTTATAATTTGAAAGAGGGTTTAAAAATATATATATTTCATTTCATTTTTTGTAATAAGTCATAAATTTCCACAAAAAACTAATGGTTAATGATTTCTTATAAATTAATACAACAACGAAAAAAAAACTATTCACAATTCCTAATTTCGACAAAAACAGCGTATTGTGACATGAATTTCAGGATTAAATTTTTTAAACTACATATATATCATGCAATATCTAGAATTTAATAAATCGTCAATTGAGAAAAGATAATGGTTTGTCGTGGATTCTGTACTTAACATTGATAAATAGTCTTCTTCTTCTTCCTCTTTTAGTTGATATGTGATCCTGTGTAAATACTGTAGAGTGGATAGCTGTGTTGATAGGTATCAGTCCTGGTCGTGTGACGATGACTTTCTCTTCATCTCTTTGGTGGTCCCCTGTTGGTCGGCGCCCCTCTGGAATCTCGCGCATCATGGCTCTGAGAATTCTGATCCATTCTCTCGACATGCTCCATCCAGAAACGCCTTCTCCGCCTGCTCCATCATACAATGTCTTCTACATCGCAGATTCTGCTGATTTTTGCATTGGATATTCTATCTATGAGGGTCTTACTGATAGTCATTTACGTTAATAGAACTATCTTGAACAAATTAATAAATATGTCTACGTACTTAAATAGAACCACAAAAAAAGGAGGAACATCTGAAGAAATTAAAAAATAAATAAAGCTTAGTATTTACTCTGATGTTTGAAAATTATTTTAAAAAGTTATTTTTCACTGAGCCAAAAACAAGAAGTATTCAATTAATTACAACTCCAGTGCTCACATTTGGCTGCGAAACACGAATCCTCAAAAAAGAGTGGTTTAAAAGATTCAAGCAACGAAAAGTTTTATTATCTTGGAGCATGGATAAGACTGAACCTATCAAAGGTTATATTAACCGCCCTTCTCTGCAACACAATAAATATCGTTACTTCATTTTTATTGCTTTGGTTATTAATGGCTATAGCCAGTCAAAAAATGACGGACTTTTATTATATATCTCGGCCGCCAATTGAGTCTGTAAGACCAACGCTACCTAGAATAGCGAAGCGTCTTGATAACGTTAGTGATGGACGTTATTAAATACAGAATTGTGTTTTTTTTTGCTTTTTATATTATTTTTACAATTCATTATTATTTGATCCATCTGGTAGCGTAAGAGACGGACATTAGTACGGAGAGAATTAAACTTTTTTTATACCTCATTTTGTAAAGCTATATTTTGATTTATGATTAATACTGTAGCGAGACTGTGTACCTACGAAATACTGATAACAATCAAGCAGTGCTACGCTACGGCTGTCATTCATCCGTAACCGAATATAACGCACGCAACACAGACTCTAAATGCAATTATGGCCAATAAGAATCTGTCAAAAGAAGCAAGACTGGCGGTACATAATGGCGTTCAAGTGCCAACCCTAATATATGGAAGTGAAGCCTGGAATTGGCAAAAGAGGAAAGAAAGTAGACTGAATGCGGTAGAAATGCGGTCACTAAGACGCTTGTATGGAAAATCTTTGCTCGATAGAGTAAGAAATGAACAAATTAGACGTGAATGCAATGCTGGCTGTAGTGTGCTAGATAGAATAAAGAAAAGAGTGCTGAGATGGTTTGGTCATGTGGAACGTATGAACGAGGATAGAATGGTTAAGAAAATATATGAGGCGAGTGTTGAAGGCAATGGAAATAGAGGGCGTCCGCGAAAGATCTGGAATGATCAGATACAACAAGTGTTTAAGGATGGCCCCGTTAAAAGCCGCAACAACCGTAGAACTTGTATGAGAAGATGTATAAATGTGGCCGAAGCAAAAGTGATGTGCCAGGATAGAAGAGTGTGGCGTTCAATCCTCTCCGCCTACCCCTGCGGGGAAACGGCGTGATGGTTAGTTGGTTAGTTAGTTAGTTAGTTAGTTAGTTAACACAGACTCAGTGAGGCGCGAGGCGTGAACGCATTCTCTTTAAGATTCTACGACATTCCATGGCACTCTTAAATGACTCGCACTCTCTTGCCACTCAGTTACCATGTCGGTAACAACTTGTTCTCTATTTGAATGCCATAATATTGTCGCGTGAACTCTTTGGTATATACCAATAAAATAACTGGCTTCTGAAGTTTCTCTGGATTCCGAGTACCTACAAAGTCCTCTTCCTAATGCTAAGATCGAGAACATCACAGCATATATTATGTATGTTGTTGACGCACAATATATATTGTATTTCAGCGAATAAATATGTGAAGATATTGCAAAATACTTTTTGCCTATGTTTTTTTTTTGTGTTGTGTCGACTGACATTATTGATTACGAACATGGCTTATAGAATAAAGAGTGATTTGCCATCTTATACAATGTACTCTATAGAACGCATGATAGAGAGTTGGTATTATCGTCATATGCAGCGAATGTCATGGATTGCGATATGAACGAATGTCTCTTTTTTTAGTAAATACGTAGAAAGGAATGGCTTTTATTTTTAACTCTTACAAATTACCGGGTACATAATACAGGGTAGATTAGAGTAACTTGCTTATTTAGAAATTCAATTTAAAAAAAAATATGCAGATGTATATTTAATTCTTTAAACAGTATCAAATACAATATTTCAATTTTATGTTTACCTATTTTTTAAGTAGTTTTAATCAGGCAGATGACGTTTATTATTCCCAAAGCACTGCGTTAATCAAACATGGAAATTTCACTTTCTTTTTCCAGCATATCGACGGATACCCTGGCGATAGTTGATGAATGTTGTTCTTCAAGTGAGCCAAAGTTCTAGGACGATCGTTGTAATCAAGTTATAATGATCGTCCTAGGACTCCATAAAGAGCTTTTATGGAGTCTTAGGACGATAAAAAGCTCCATAAAAATGGTAACAGGGGGCTGAATCAGGGGAAGAAATATTAAAATTGGTACAGAATGCACGTTGCGTGGTGCTGATCAAGTGATCCTTAGAAAAGTATGCCTCGACAGCGAAATCTCGCTCCACCTTCGCCCGCTCCGTGTTGCTGACTAAACCAAGCGGAGCTACAACTTTACGCCTCGCACTCTCAAATGTACCTGTTCTCATTCTCCTCGTAGTAAATATTGCTCTAGGGCATTTTAAATAAGATAGATATTTTGCCCCATCCTATATATTAAAAAAACAATCAATGTATTATTTTAAACTATCGATTACAAGTACCTCAATCAAAAATATCGCATAATCTCTGGAAAGCTCCACAGCACAACGGAATCGACTAAGACATTATCGTTAGCACTGGAAACATCGAGAAAGCGATATTATCTATATTATATAAAAGCAAAAGTGGTGTGCCAGGATAGAAGAGTGTGGCGTTCAATCCTCTCTGCCTAAATATCGCATAATCTCTGGAAAGCTCCACAGCACAACGGAATCGACTAAGACATTATCGTTAGCACTGGAAACATCGAGAAAGCGATATTATCTATATTATATAAAAGCAAAAGTGGTGTGCCAGGATAGAAGAGTGTGGCGTTCAATCCTCTCTGCCTACCCCTGCAGGGAAACGGCGTGATGGTTAGTTAGTTAGTTAGTTAGTTATATAAAAGGGGTCGGCCGGGTACCGTGTAACCGTCATTGTTTGAACTTTGGCAATATTACCCGTGATACGAACCTCAGCAGTGTGACCAGTGCATGTTTAACCGAGTAACAGATATTTAGCGAGAGTTTCTACCGATAGGCGAGAAGTTTTTTAGTGCGGAACTGAGCGATTTAAGTAATGTGTATCAGTATATGAGAGAAGTTATTCAGAAGTGATAAAAGTGCAGCCAAGATTCTAGAACGGATTACAAAATTGTAAAATTAATAAGTAAACAAATTATTTCAGAAACATTTAGTGACTGCAAATTTAAGAACAGTGTCTAGTTAAATTCTCGTTTAGTACCTTTTGTGAAAATTGTAAAAAACTTTAATTAAGTTTACGTGTTTCATTTGCCTCCCAAGGCCAGGTCCCGTGATAATATTCAATGTATCAATGCAATGCGATCATGCACGTATTGGCAAATATACCGCACATCAATAAGGGGTGTACAACGCAACAAACTTAAAAAATAAAATTTATACAAATTATTGATACAGAGTAACATAAACATCGGAACATTACAACATGCAGGAAAATCGCAAAATTCTTTGAGCATATCGCTAGAAGTGATGGATTAGGAATGTATAAAGATGGAGAGCGAGAGATTTATCTCCAATAGCATGAATAAGCCTACTCTCAGATAGAGTCTGTACGACGCTTATCATCGCTCTTAACCTTTTAAATGCCGTGAGCTTGTTAACATGCCTTTCATTTGACATGCCAAGCCATTGGCGTGATTGCACCGGTTTTCGATTACCAGAGGTGCTTTAAATTTACTTTTCGCTGTAGAAACAGATTGAAGGACTACAATGCTAAGATATGAGCTCATCTATAGCTCTCTCTCTCGTATTCCATTTATCTTGTGGCTATTATTTTATTTTTGTAATTTTATTTTACTTAGATTGCTATGCTACTGTATACTTTGTATTTTATATTTTGTAAAAGCAAAATTCAGGGCGTGTAGTTAATAAATTTTATAAAAAAATTAACCCATAAAAACCAAGTTTTTACAATGATCCCTTTCTCATTTTCAGGTTTTGTGTATACCATGTACGTCAGAATCTCCATAAAACTTACTGAATTGTATGAAAAAAAAAATTAAAAATATGAAAAACCAAAATTATACAATAATTATTTTTTTTAACGAAAATTTGAAAGATCTTCTTGATCGTCGCCACGAGTCTACTTGCAAAGTTTCAGCTCGATTGGATCACGGGAAAAGGGTTAAAAATCAATCCAAAGTTTTTTGTCAGACAAGCAATCAATCAATCAGACGCCACGAGTTAATATAAAGGGAGTAAAAATAGTGCTGTAAAGGTTAAACAAATTAGAAAATTCCGACGCAGTATAACTAACCGCGTATCCTGCATCAAATAAAAACAAGGACATGGGAATGGGCTGTATCCCGTCACACACAAAGTCCTCCCACGTGAGCCAACAGGGTTTACAACAAGGAGAAAACGAGTCGTAGTTGGGTATAGAATATTTACACAGGAGATTGGACGACAAAGTCAATATCCAGGGTGACAGCGGTCATGGATTTTAGACTTCCGTCACAAAGACGTATTCATCAAATATTGTTTGCTACTTCCCGCTCTGTACATCTATCAAGGTGTCGTCAGCACACGGGAATACAGGGAGCTCTGGAAAATTTTATTATTTGCTTGGTGTTCAATCAATGTGGTGGAAAAAAGCATTTTATTTATCTGGATGCCCTATCTTATAGCTATCTATACTAACGCTTATGTGAATACGTAGACTTGGGGCTGGACATTCACTGCAAATGCATATTTCGGCGTTTTTTACAAAAATGTGGGGTTTTTATTACTCATTTATATCAGAATATATATTCTAGACATTTTTATAGAGCAATAACATAGATTAAGCCTTTGTTCTTGTATAAAAGTAATAAACTGAACGGTATTTACATATATTAAGAAAATATAAGCATTAATCGACAGGTCGCGGCCAAAAAAATCGTTTTAAGTGTCCTAGGCGGAACAAAGTTTTAATTAATATTTATATCTACGCATAATACATTAATTTTTTATACATATGAAGTTTACTTCATTATCTAGAATCCTACTTAGATAATTAAGAAATGTTCAATATTAATAAAGTTAATATTTTTAATATTTAAAGCATTAACTTTATTGTTAGACATTATAACAGTGTTAGTTAAATTAGTATAAACCACTACCAGATTTTAGATCACCAATATTTTTATCACTTAAGTGATAAATATTGGTGAAAGGTTAAAAATACTATAGTTTGTGGTGTATATTGTTGTGAATATAGTAGTTTAGTGTTGGTCCTGACGAAGAAAGAAGTACGTCTCGAAATCGGTAGACCATAAATCTGGTAGTGGTTTATTCTAATTTAACTAACACTCTGTTATTAATAAAGTTACAATGTTTAAAATTTGCACAAAATTTTTACGTTTTTGTTGATTTTAAATTGCTTATTTTTCATATAAAGAGATATTTTAAACAGTGTATTCTATTTATTGTCATATTTTGAAAGCTTACTCACTAATTAATAGTTAGATGTTTTACGAAAAATACCTTAATCATTATTTAAAAATAAAAATTCCAAAGTATGACATCTGCCAAAAAATTCTGTCATATAATTACGTCATTTACCTCCTCACCATAATAATTATTTGTTTTCTTTAAGAATATTAATATTTTTATTTTTATCCATTTGATATTTTTTTAATTTCATTCATTTGTTTCATAATATTCTAAAAAAAAAATATAAACTCAACCGTGCGACTGTCAAAAATAACTTTAGAGAAAACAATTTGGCCTTTTGTACGTAATAAAAAATTCAACGAATTTTTTTTTTTTCCCCGCCCTACATTGTAGACCTATTTTTATATTAACGAAACTGACTTTTACCAGTACTTATGTTTTCCGAGATTTATTTATAAATTTCCTTACAAGTAAAAATAGAACTGAGTCTATCGAAAAAATTACCTAATTTTTGTAAAGTATCTGTGAATTCCGTGAATACATCTCAAAATATGTCAAATTTTAACAAATTCGATGAGCGTTTGAGCCAAAAAAAGTATTAACGTGAATGGTCGAAGTAATAAATGTTACTGTTAACAATATTTTTATGCGTATGTTCTAGGAATACAATTATATTATTTTATCCGCAGATACATAATCAATGATTATAAAATTAAATATTCAAATAAATGATAAGTCTCACGAAGCTATTTAAAAGGGAAATAACAATGGAAATCTATACAGAGGGTCTTACAAATATTACTTTTGCTCCATTTTAACTTCATACTCCTCCAACATCATAAACTCAATCATCCGCCAACTTAATAAGCTGTATACTCCACCACCAAAGTACACTTTGTCATGTCATTACACATGTTCGAAGAAAGATAGCTATAGCTTAGTTCCTTCAAATTATTGAAATAATGTAACTATTGAAAGATTCGAAGAAAGATAGCTGTAGCGTAGTTCCTTCATATATGTTAAAAAGAATCAAGTGATAAATATCGTACTCATATAAAACTTTCATAAAATTTGGTAATATGTATTAATTCTTACGGTGGAATCGGTGAATGTTGCGGTGTGTAAAGTAATCATTTAAGCCAGCAAATACAGGTAAAGGCTTCCATATATATTTTCCACATAAACAGCTTCGTTTCTGTGAGATTTCTATAATAATTTTTTTTCTGTATTTAATTAATAAAATCTATATAATATTTTATAACAATGACACCTAGAAAATGTTTACAATTCAATTTTTTTTGTATGTATATACCTTCCTCACCAAAAAGAATTATGATTCTTGTGAGTGGTGAGGTGATCTTATTTAATATCTTATCATTATAACTCTTTAATTACCTTAATATAAAATACAATATAATAAATAAAATACAAATATTTAATCAATTGTAAACCACGCGTTTTGAAAATTAATGTCAGTTTTTTAAAGAAAATATTTTTTTATTGCGCCCGGTATATATTTTAGATTACAAATAAATTATCATATACATAAATATATTACGGAGGGCTGCCTAAAATATGAAATGTACATTGAGAATATTTAGAGAAATTTTCACATAAAGCTGAAAGAAACAACCACATGAGTCAAGAAATTGTAGATTTTCAGAAGAGCCAAAAACAAAATTTGGGTAATACGTTTGTTTACAAGATATATATTATACATAAAGCCTTTGTTATTTTTATCTAATTTTTGCACCGGTAGTTTTTGCACAAGAACTTTGAACCAAGTTGACTAACGTCGTTTTTTCTTGCCAGATTTTTCTAATAATAAATCATGTCACTTGTACTTTTTAAAAAAATTAAAAATAGTCACATTTTATTTTATTTTCTGACTCGTCTAATGTTTCATTTCGAGACATTTATCTAAAGAACAACTCGATTTTGTTGACTTATTCGGTAGTCCTTTCACCCGCAGAATGTCAACTTAGTTTAGATCACCTAGAGAAGAAACGACGTTTTAACGTCTCCATATATATGTCATATTTTTTAAAATATATTTAGTCCTTCATTTACAAAAGATTTGATTTGACGATATATTTTTTTATTACTATTTAATGTTTGATTAGTTTGTTTGTATTATTCTGACAAATGTAACAATAGTCGGTTGATGAAATAAATTAACCCAAGTGCTATTAAAAAAGCTTGTTTATTTATAATGCGTAAGGATGAACGTCTTCATTATTTATTTTTATTTTGTTTAGCTCATACACGAATCTTGGGAGAGTAATTATAAATTTCTACCCTCTAATAGATTGCATTCTTCTCGCAATGAGGGAAAAATGATCTCACCCTCAGTTTGGGGGTTGTAATCCGAATTGCTTTAATATGGTAATCAGCCCGCACAATCCGCAGCCGGGAGGCTGAGATAGGCTTTCTAATTTACAGAGCCTCCAGGCTGGAAAAATTATTGCTTCAATTTAGAAGGCAGGATCAACGAACTCTCTAAAGTTTCTGGGAAGTACAAGAATTGGAACCTTCTTGGCATCCCGCGGCGGTAGAAATTGTACCAGTCTATCGCTGAAAAGTCAAAGTACACTTTTTAATTTTAATCACCCCTCAAATTTACAACAAGGATATTTCACATTTCCGAATTGTCACACATCAGACAAAAAATTATATAATATTGTTATATGCATACTCTAAAAACACAATTACTTTTTGTGAGAGGGAAATAGAGACAATGCTATTTGTATGGGAATTGTATGTCTTTATAAGGTGGCTACAAAATTTATGACCTGTATAAGCTGTTTTAAGTTATCATTTTACACAACGCAACTTTCACCAATTCCATCGTAAGTACGTCAACACATTATCAATTCAGAATATTTTGAGTTTGTTTGAATATCTTTCAGAACAGTGCTGGATTTATGTCACAGAGACATTATTAATCAATTAATGTATATTATAGATATCTCACAGAGACGTAACTGTATTTCTTATGGGAAAGTAGGTATAGAAGTCATTTGGGTGTACATAGGACTTATGACCTATCTTATGGTAGGCTTAAGTGATCACTTTACACAATGTAACATTCGCCATTTCCACCCATGATAGAATATACCATGCATATTCATTTTTTGGAAGATGTATATATGTTCACGCAATTTGAACATATATACAATTTCAGGCGTATTCTAATGTATTTTACCTGCCAATAATCGAAAATTTTACTATGTGAATCAGAGCGATTTAAGCGAAGTGTATCAGTATATCAGAGACAAGTAATTCACGAGTGCTTATTAGTGCAAATTACAAGATTTGTGTAAATCAAAGAACGTGCTCCGATTAAATTTGTGTTCAGTGTCTGGTGAATAAATAAAACCAAAATTATTTTAAAATGTTCTCTTAGCTTCCCGCAGCCACGATCCCGTGACAACATATAAGATGGATTTTCTATCAAGATTTTCTAAGAAATTGTTTAAAGATTATCCTAAAGATAAAATAAAAAATAAAGATAAATGCGTGATGGGACATGTAAATTTAATATAAGTGACAAAATCCTAGAAATTAACTTTATTTTTAGAAACCGTCTGTAGACACAATATTCAAAATACTTCATGTAACTTTAGCATTGTTTCAGAGACTGATCATCACTCCATTCTTTATAAAATTACAGGAATAACTTTGTAGCATTCTCATTCGCATATTCAAAATTAAGACATTATATTTTCAGCAGGCAGAAGAAAAATGCAGAAATTACAGCCTGAATATACATAATGATTTTTTTTTACATTTATTAGAAATATATCCGAAGTTCAGCACGTTTGCATTGCGCGTATAGCAGTAAAATTGTCAATAATTAAAGGAATGAAATATGCGAATATTTTAACAACTAAAAAAATTCCTTTTATAAATTTTTAACACTGTTTTTGAAAAATATCTATTATTCTATCGTAGTTGTGTACAAATGATATAATCCCATCAGTCGCATTTTTTATGCTCTGTTTCATAAGCGTTTGTTAAAAAATTCAAAATAATTTGAAAATTTCAAACATTTTTCTTTGTTCAGAAAGAGTGGTTGATTAAGGTGAAGTAGAAACATGTTGGGAAAATTTCCATAACAACAACTAACAATCCATTTTCATTCGTATTCTTAAAAAAAATCCTTCCCAAGCAGGCTGAAAAAAAATCCTTTGAAAAATTCAACCCAGGCCAGGCCATAAGAATTGGATTTCGTGTGTGCAAAAATATGTTTTCACTTTTATCTCTAGGTCTAATATTATTGGAGATATAAATTTTTATTATATCAAGGGTACGCGTTTCATACATTAATAATAATATATGTATAATTAAAACAAAGGCAGCATATATTTTATTGAAGTATTCATTCAATTACTAAAGAAACTTAACAGTTTCAATCATTACAACTAGCTGTTATGCTATCGGCTATAGCTTACTACTAGGCCATACGTGCGGCTTTCTGGACTGCTGCGCAGCAAATATAGTGTAAGAAGCCGCTGTGCTACTGTAAATGGCGTGCTGCTAGGCCCTGCGGGCAGCTTCGCGGTCATAGCTATATGCTTGCTGCTTGTCGTGGTGGCCGCTTCACGGCTAATAGCTTCTACCATAGCCGGCTCAAAGGGCGGATATGGTGGACTATTCGCAGCGATGGTAAGCGCTGCGCGGAGTCTGCTTGCTGCTAGGCCATATTGTCGTTTCAAGATTTAAAGTGCTTTTGAAGTATCCTGATCGCGATCGAATAAAGTCCATTGAATTTTTTTGAGTATTGCTTCACTGTATATGTTATATATGAAAAAACGAAACCACCCCTATGCAACTGACATAAATAATTAGGGTGGCGTATTGGAAAATGATGGTCTAGTATTAGTGTTTTTCAATGATTTTCCCTTCAAAAAATTAGCTTTTGAAAATCCCAATTATAATTAATTCGTTTCTGCCGTCCATCCATCCGTTGTCTGTCCCCTTAACTTCGTGTAACATTCGTAACTTCTTTATAGTAAATTTGTTTTTCGTTTACTTTTTTATATAAGTAAACTTGCTTTTCGTACCCGGCGTTGCACGGGTAAAGAATTATGTTGAAAATAAATTTGTGGAGGGAAAAAAAGGTTAGACGGTATAGATTTGCATCAAAAATATATCAGGGGGAAGAGAAAAGGTGAAGGGGTAAAAAAGGAGGAAGGAAATAAAGTCTATGTTACCTGCAAAGTCTCAAAGAATAAGTTTCCAAATTTTGAGTCCGATCGGTCGAACGGTAGAGATTTGCATCGAAAATATATCAGCGGAGGGGAAGGGTTAAAAGAATAGCGGGGAAATATCACATATGTTACTCGCCGAGTCCTAAAGAATTAGATTCCAAATTCTGAGTCCGATCGGTCAAACGGTACAGATTTGCATAGAAAATATGTCAGGGGGAGGGGAAGCGGTATAAGAATAGGGAGAAAATGTTGCCTATGTTACCCGCCGAATTCCAAAGCATAAGTATGCAAAATTTGAATCGAATCGGGCAAACGGTGTAGATTTGTATAGAGAACAGACAGACAGACAGACAGACATTGAGTTTTATAGGTATAGATAAATACTTATTGCTTACAAACCAACGAGTAAAATTATAAATATTTTTTACGGGTAACATACAGCAAGTGAATTAATTAAACACAATTTTACTTTGTTCACACTATAACACAAAAATTAAAACTTTAAAATAAATAATAAACTTCAGTAAAATGAAGTTTTTTATAAAGTTTATTACTAAATAAAATGCACCAAGCATCGACAACGTTCCAGTTTTTTAATTAGTGTTTAAAGTATAAACTAAGCAAAGTTGTGTTTCATTAATTACAAGCTATTTTTGATTTAATTGAAATGGATACAGTAACGGACACAAAAACAGAAAGCATTTATCAAAAGGATATTGCTCACGGTAAGAAAATACGTCTAAGGCGATTTAAAAAAATAGTTAAAAGGAGGCAAAATACTGCATAATACATAGTAATAAGATTCTTTTTAATAAATAGGATACGAGAAACATGTTTAATGGAATGAGACACAAATAATAGTTTTTAAGATACAAGCTTTAGCCAGATTACATATCCATAAATTTTAAAGACAAATACACAAAAAAACTTGATTTTGACAAAAGTGTGGTATACGAGGTATTGTTTTATAATGAGCGATATGTACCATTTTCAAAATAATTTCTCTAGATAGTAATAACTCGCAAATACGGATGTATTTCTGCTTGTATGTTTGTCCCAATTTCTTCATTTCATTCCTGGCGGTTTTGTTTCTATATTCAACATTTCTGAAATATATTTTATTATTTTTATTTTTTTTTTATTTATTGTAATTGAAGCTTACAATGCATGAAGATGTTTTACAAAGAAAAAATTAAAACATTTCAATAATATCTGCTCCATACATCTATAAATCGCTTACAATAATATTTATAAAATTACTTAAAGGTGATGTGTTTAGTGTGTATATATGTATATGTATGTGTGTGTGTGTATGTGAATGTGATATAATTTTTTTTTTTTTTTAAATAGAGATGTGAACACGGATTACGTGTCACATCAATATTCTTACTATTTTCAAACTAAGCTAAACACTTGTGCTCTGAAAATAGGACTAACTTGCTAGCCTGGAGTGAGGTTCGAACCCGTGACCTTCGGATCACGAGGCCAGTGTCCTAGCCATAAGACCAACAAGCTATTATTATTGTATAACTTTTTGATTGAGAATATACTTTTTGTCTGCGAATAAATGAATGCCAAGGGAATTCTCATATTGCGAAAATAAGTTAACAAAATAAAAATATGATCCTACTGATAACCGAGTTTTTTGCGTGATAAGTTTTATATTTTTTGGGTCGAAAAAGAGTTGTATATCGTGAACGTATCCATACCCACATACATAAACAGACGTTCACGTCTAATATAATAAAATGAATGCAATTTTTTATTTAAATACCAGCTGTGCCCGCGCGGCTTTGCACGCGTAGATTTTTAGTACACTGTTTGGATCGTCAAAGAACTTTCGCGAAGCATCTAGAACATTATCCTTCCAGAACTTTCAAGAAATTTGTCGAATGTACAGGAACCTTCTAGACACACTGACACATTCCGCCACTCAGTTTAGAACCTTATAGAACTTTCGGGAATTTTCTAGAACCTTCTCCTTCCAGAACTTTCTAGAGCAAGTTTTTCCGGAACCTTCTGGACTCACCGACAGTCGGCTCGCCTATTTTGAAACAATCTGAAACATTTGCGGCCTTCGCATTACAAAACAATGCGCTAGAAAGCACACGTCACCCACGCACAGCCACCCCCATCAAACTTGCATATTTTTGATGTGACACCAAGGGCTGTCCACCACCATAACCACCGGAGGGTGGTTGTGGCTGGTTGTGGAGAAAACTTGGCGGACAGGGAAACACGTATTTCTTTATATAAATA
>JADDOH010003460.1:0-128453 GCA_016648135.1 Agrypnia vestita | reverse complement strand
TTGTGTGTAAAATAAAAAGTCCTAAATCTTTATCAAAACCGTAATCATTGTCTAATAAATGATTTGCAAATTCAGAAAAATCAGGATTATTCAGCATGCTCTTTGACTTTTATATTAAAATTACGGCCCGTTTTTCCGAAACATGTAGGTGTAAATAATAAATATATATAAGTCGATTAAAACAAATAATAAAATTGATTTTTTTAAATGTCTATCTAAGAATTTGCTCAACCAATTGAAAAAATAATATATAGTTTTTCTACATAATCGTCGTTCAGAATGATGCATTTTTGTAGGCGTGGTATCAGTTTTTATATATTTTTATATATATATTATAACATTGTCCAAGAACTCGCGCTCCAGCTATTCCAGCCACTTTTCGACAGTCTATTTTACCTCTTCATCGGACTGTACGGGGAGAGGGGAGGCGATCTGCCCGCCAGTACTCTCACCGCGTGCCTTATCCGAGATCTTGTAACTTCCTTTGGATGGGATATCGTCACCCACCCTCCCCTACAGTCCGAACCATTATTTGAACGATTATCAGCTTTTTACTAAGCTTAAGGAATTTTGAACTGAAAAACTTTTTTCTGATTATAAAAGGGTAAAAAAAACGGTATATTTTACCTTAGCTAAGGCTAAATTGTTAAATTATTCACAAAATTAATCAACGCTTAGTAATGTATTTGTTTTAACACAAATTAGTTAATAAGGCAATTATAGAGTAATATAGAATTTATAAATATTTTTGCATAGATAAACAAATTTCTTGAGATATAATGGACATCATTCTACGAATTTAATCTCATCAGCTCCTTATCACTACCAACTTAATATTGTCTACCTGGTGTTTGACTACCTTTTACAGATACGTCTTAATATTATGTGCCAACTTTGTCATGGTCTTCTCTTTGATCATGAGCAAATGTTTCTTGTGCGTGTTATAATTCGTATTCTTTTTTCAACGTGTTCCGCTTACTGTAGCCTTCTCCCTTATAATACCAGATACGTCATACAGCTCTTGAAGCTTTATATTCTTAAACCATTAACCGTTCAATTATCACGTTAAGGGCTGTAAAACTTACGCAAGATTTAAATTTAGAAGTCCTGCAAAATGCTCCACTACGCCATTTAAAAAGACAAATCAAGTCATTTATATACGCGTTGCATTTTAATTATATTTTTAAATAAACTATAACCTCAAAGGCAGCAATACCTGACCAATAAAGTAACAAGCGGTTCCTAATCGCATTATGTTATTTCGTTGTTACAATTCACAGTAGATATTTGTATTGTTCGACCTCCTCAAAAGCATTACCTGTTACTGTACTGACAATAATGATGGCATTTTCTGCGACCCGAGGGTACCTTGCTTCAGCAGCAATGATCCCTAGTCCTACTTTAGTACTCCATGTACATTTGCGTTATGAGTTATTCCATGTACATTTCAACAATCAATGGTATATTACTGATGACGCACACATCTGCATACACCAATGAAAAATGCATGATATCATCAGTTTGCAGTTTCATCATAACAAATTCTAGAAATATATTGAAGACCAGTGGTGAAATTAGATGAGGCTAATTATAAGGATTTTGATACTTTGTACTATGAGCTTCTTTTTAACAGTTTTAAAAATGTCACAATTTTTTTTTAAATTCGATAGTACTTTATTTAGTTGTGGCATCTTATTAGAGAATTTATATCTCAGAATTTTAATATTTTGTGCTGTTTTATATTTTTGAAATGCCTTTTTTTTTTTTTTTGTGAACTTTCAAATTTGTACGTCTATTATATTTAATATTGTGGTCTTTAAATATTTCCTTTTTCTATATTTTAGTGTTATTCTCAATTATTGTGTCTTGCTGTGATAAATATTCATTATTGTTTTATTCATAAAAAAAATTTAAATATTGGGTTTTGTAAGCTCTATATCTTTTACAAATTTTTATTGTTAGTTAACAGAAAAATATTTGGGTATTCAAAATAAAAAATTGTGGATTGAATTTAATGTTTATATTTGATTTAAAAAAATTAAATAAATATTTGATTAAATTACTATATTTGGTTTAAAAAATATATGGATTAATAATAATAAAATATATCTGCTTATATCGGTTTATACTTGCTTAAAAGCGAATGGAGAAGAACGAAAAATCACAAAGGATACTTGGTAAAAATAATGACACAATTACCATATACCGGAATCTTTTAGAACCACTGAAACGGATTATGAAAATGGACAAAAAGTAATTAACGTGTAATTAACGAAAGTGAATAATAATAAATTTGTCAAATCGATGAGACTTATTTCAATGAATCCCCTTTTACGAAATTCAATTACCAAAGGTCTCATATTTCTATCCTATCAAATTCAACAGACCAAACACACAAAAAATGACAGTATTCCTATCGATATTGAATCCGTGAACTTCACAAAAGCACAGCTTTTCTTAATACCCTTTGTTATCGCATTTTATTTCCCCGCATTACACTCCGCCCCCACCGCGCCTCCCTCCCCCACCCGCCCAGCCAATAGGGGTTGAAATCAATTTACTCACTTGTCGAACATCCTGAGATAACAACAATCAATGGCGCGAAGCCCGGATTAGGGTTGCCTTACCATAACTTTTAAAAACGTTTTAATATTTTCATGTTACGAACATTTTGATAATTGGATTCTATTAATCGAGTTACCTCTACTTACATTCACGAAATCAAATTATGAATGGTTCTTTCATATACATACAACCATCACACTTTTTAAAAAAAATACAAAAAAGGATATTAATTACATTTGTCAGAAGAAGAAATATTAACGGTATCACAATGCAGAATGAAGGAATAGAAGAAGAAGATAAAAACAATATAAAATTAATCAAAGAACTAAAAACTAAACGAGACAAAGATGGAAATGAATGTAATACCACCAACTATATTATTGAAACCACTGGTAAATTGCGGAAAACACTACTGGATAAAGGTAAAGTAAACATTAACTTTAACAGGACATACATAGAGGACTGTAATCCCCTTACACAATGTTACCACTGTATGGGGTTCAAACATACGGCCCAAAGATGTTTCGCTAGGACACAGCCACCAATATGCCCACACTGCTCGGAAGAACATACCTTTCTAAAATGTACAAATCTAGAAGTAACCTCTATCTGTAATAACTGTAATACACAAAATTTAAAGTTTAAAATGAATTACAACATTAACCATAGGGCAAATAGCTCGCAATGCACGTTCAAGCAAAAAAACATGTTTGAGTCATTCAGTGTCCCTATAGATGGCTTACAAATTATGCCGTTTGTTCGTTTATTTTAATGTTTGCTATGCTAGAGACTGTAATCTTGCACATGTGAAAGTCTGAACTAATTTTGTAACGAATGCAAATGATTATCAATATTAACAATAGATGAAATTCAATAACTTGAAAGAAATGCTATATACCATTTTTTAGCAACAATTTCCCAATTTTTTTAATTTTTATTTTTATGCTTCAACAGGTCAAGATGCCAAATTACTGAAGCAAAGCACAGCACAAAAACATCACCTGAAATAAAATAAGTTTGTCGTGGATTTTTTAATTAAAAGTCACCAAAAATAATACTTTTTTTCTGAAAGCTCCCAACATCATAGTAAAAATATGTTTTCACTGAAAAATTGTCATTCTCATTCTATTTTTTTCAATATATTTATATGTCTTATTAAAATTACATAAATTAAGAATTAAAGTGGCTATTTTATAATTAACGGTGAACCATCAAAAATAATATTTTTTTACATCATAGCCAGAAAGATGGCTTTCGGCAGCCCTTGAGGGCGAGAAATATTTTATAGGCAGTTTTTCAGACCATTTGCTGAAAGCTTCCAATCTGTCGGCCTGACCACGTGCCGAAGTTCTTCCGTCCGTGAGTAACCGATTATTATTTCTTCATCACCGTTTAACTTTTCCATCTCTTCATTATTGCCCCCAGTTGGCTCACCTTAGAATCACCGAATTTATTTGTAACTAAATAAATACTCTACTAAACATCTCTTAATGTTTTAAATAAACAAAATATATTTTCTTATATTATTTACTTATATTCAAACAGCAATTAAGTGGTTATAATATAGGTTTCTTTCATCGGTTTTGTGAATTTGAATCTCCCCAATAGTTGACACGGAATAAATGTTTGTAAAACACAGGTTCTCTCTTGAATAATTGGCTTTTTATTTTCTAAAGCTAGGTAAAGGTCAAAGTTAAAAGCTCTTTTAAAAATAAAATATGTAAATTAGGCTTGATCTGTTATTATAAGTATGTGATTCAAAGGTTAGATGCAAAAACTTTGGAAAGATATAGAGCTTTGTAAATCGAGAGTAGTTAATAGAACTGTCATTTACATGTGAGCACTAAGTATTTTTTAAGTGATATTAACGATGAGGAATGCTAGATTACGACTATGTGCGTCAGAGGTTAGAAGGAATTGTAATAGTTAACATCACTTGCACAATCGTAACTTAAGTAAAACATTTACTTAATATGCGACAGTCATCACCTCAAAAATACGCATGATAATCATTATTATAATATTATAATAATAAATTATAAAATTAAAAATAAAATCAGTATAAAAAGAGGCGTTAGACAAGGTAATACCATCTCACCTTAACCGTTTACATTGATTCTGAAAGGAATATTTATAGCATTAAGCGTCTCTAAAAAACACAAGATAAATGGAACACACTTGAATCACCTCCGTTACGCAGATAATATAGTGCTCATCGGTGGTGATCTGAACGAACTTCATATTATGATAAAAGAGGTTCACAATGCTTCCCTAAAGATTGGTCTACCGATGAACATCAACAAAACCAAAATAATCAGTCCATTCGACAGCAGTATTACAATGGATAAGAAGACAATTGAAGCTGTTGAAGCTGTATCTTGAATATAAGATCATATTACGGAAGGAAAATCAGGTAACAGAAATACACAAAATAATTGAACTAAGTTCGGCTCTCGGGAAAATAAATCATGTCCTTAAAAATAAAGATATTCCCATGAATTTAAAAAGAAAAGTGTTTGAAACATGCATTTTCCCTGTACCTACGTATGGTCTGGAAAGTATAACGCTAACTACAAGTACTATATATAAAATAAGATGTACACAGCAATCTATGGAGAGAAAAATGCTAGGCGTAGCTGAGAGATGAGAAAATCAGATGTCGGACAAAAGTTGTCTATGTGGTTGATCGTATTGCCAAATTAAAATGGTAATGGGCAGGTCATGTTGCCAGATAGGGAATAGACAGATGGGCACCCAGAGTTCTGCGGTGAAGCCCATGGGACATAAAAAGAAACGGACCTCATAAAAGTTGGGCCGATGATATTATACCCGTTGCGGGTAGGGGGTGGATCAGACTAGTGCTAGTGCTTTTGGTGCTATTCCTGATACTTTTAATAATTTGCTACTTGTAACTTATATTGTTTAATGTATGTTCTTTTTAATTTTATGATATATTTTTTTATGTAAAAGCCTATACGCATTGCTGCTTGTTACCTACTCTACATTTTTAATTTTTATACTCATGATTTGGTGCTATTCCTGAAACTTCATATTTCGCTACTTATAACTTATATTGTTTAATGTTTGTTCTTTTTAATTTTATGTTATAATTTTAGGTAAAAGCCTATACACATTGCCGCTATTTACTTTATATTTTTAACTTTTATACTCATGTTTTGGTGCTATACAGATATTGTTTAATGTATGTGCTTTTTGAAATTTATTTTATACTCTTTATGTAAAAGCCTAATGGGCGTAAACAAATAAATAAATAAAAAAATAAAAAATTAAATAAAATAAAAAATATGTACTTATTTCAATAGCTTGTACAATATCATTGAAGTAAGAGGCGACACTATCATTAAGACGATATTATAAAGCGCCTTTAAGAGCTCCGATGATGACCTAGGAGGTCATCATCAGAGCTCTTAAAGGTAAAAGTAAAAAAAATTATAAAGAAATTTTGCAGGTAAATTTTATAAGGTCGTTCAAACTACTGACTTATGTAAAACTGAAATATAAATAAATGACTACTAAAGAAAAACTAAGAATATTATTCTTGAGGGTTTAAAGCTATAGGGGTATAGCTTTAGGTACCTGCAACAATTATTCTCCGAGCAATACCGCCACTGCAGAAATGTGAACGGCCACAAATTTATTGTTTCAACACTGCACGGTAATATTGATTGATTGTTCCTCGGTAAGCCTCACCCTATCCACGCAGATCATTATTTTTAGTAAAAATATTTTTCTTTTTTTTTTAGGAACAGTGTCCCGTGATATGTGATACGAAAATAAATTAATTAATTAAACGCAAAGGCACACACAAATATCAAATAATAAAACTGAAAAATTAATTGCTGGAACCTGGATTCGAACCACGGACCTCTGTCTTACGCGGACAGCGTGTTACCAATTTCACTATCCCAGCTACTTAATAAGTCGTCAATATTTGATAGTTATATGGTTCTCTTTGAGCCATTAATTCGCTTATTTTTATTATTCCATTTTTTATTCGGGAAGTAATCGACTGTTGCGAGAATATCAAACGAAGCTTTGACGTCTTCTAGCCAGTCGATTTCCGAATAATGGAAATATTCTTTGCTAAACTGCAAATAAAGTATATATTATTTTTAGTAAACATTTTAGTAAAAAAAATTAAAATATGTTAAAGGTATAGAACTTAAAAATGAAATAAAACACATAAAAATCGAGGTAATGGGCATGATATTGGTTTTATTAGAAAGACAATTTTTTCCATTAGTGCTTAAATATGATTACAACATTTTACACGATTTTCGAAATAAATTTACACAATTTGTAAGCATTTTTCTGAGTTAAGTTTATTCACGATGAAATGGTAAACCAAACTAAGCAAAAATTAGCTGTCAGCTGTCAAATTGGCTGTCGCTGGAAAAAGTGTTATAAATTCGAAAAACAAATCTCTAAAAACACACCCTAAATTTAAACACCAATGGCATATAGTTTATCTAATCTTTCCGATAAACCTAATATTAGGTCCTTACATATGAAATTGACGTTTTGCCGTACTGGCAAATTTGATCTCAAATATCTTCTCTTTGGTTAGGAATTCCAAATCCAAATTTATACAGCTATTTACTCATGTATTTGTGTTTTGAAAATTATAATTGATTTGTTTTTTCCTCAATTTTTTTTTTCTTTGCGTCACTTAGTTTACAAAATGATAAACTTGAAATATCGCGTTATTTACGAATACGAGTTCCACCGTGGCACCAGTGCTGCAAAAACGGCTCGAAGGATTAATGATGTGTATGGCGACGGTGCCGCAAAAGAAAACACAGTGCGTTTTTGGTTCCAATGTTTTCGTTCTGGAAATTTCGACTTGCAGAACAAGCCCCGTGGACGGCCGGAGACCAAAGTTGATAATGAAGAATTGAAGGCTATTGTGGAAGCGGATCCATCGCAAACCACATCCGAGTTAGCTGCAGGCTGCGGTGTTAGTGATAAAACTGTTTTAATCCATTGAAGCAAATTGGTAAGGTGAAAAAGCTTGAAAGGTGGGTACCTCACGAATTGAGTGAAGCAAATCAACAAACGCGCGTTGACTGATGCGTTGCATTACTCAACCGGCACAATAATGAAGGGATTTTAAATCGAATCATTAACTGTGATGAAAAGTGGATCCTGTACGATAATCGGAAGCGCTCATCGCAATGGCTGAACCCTGCCGAACCAGCCAAACCAAGCCCCAAGCGAGAATTGACTCCAAAAAAAGTTACTTGTGAGCGTTTGGTGGACTAGTGCTGGTGTCGTTCACTACAGCTTTCTTAAATCTGGCCAGACGATTACGGCAGATGTCTATTGTCAGCAACTGCAAACCATGATGGAAAAGCTAGCTGCTAAACAATCGAGGCTGGGTAATCGCTCTAGGCCACTGCTGCTTCATGATAACGCTAGACCACACACTGCACAACAGACGGCTACCATATTAGAGGAGCTTCAATTGGAATGTCTAAGACATCCACCGTACTCTCCGGACCTTGCCCCAATAGATTACCATTTTTTTCGAAATTTGGATAACTTCTTGCAAAGGAAAAAATTCAACTCCGATGGGGCAGTCCAAACCGCCTTCAAAGATTTTATCGATTCCCGTCCGAATGGTTTTTTAAGTAAAGGGATCGATGAACTACCTTTGAGATGGCAAAAGTGCATAGATAGCAATGGTACATACTTTGATTAAATAAATATATTATAATAAAAAAAAATCGGCTTTATGTTCCTCCCATACTAAAAGCCAATTTCATATGTAAGGACCTAATATTAGTCCCAGAGAAGTAAAGTAAAACGTTATTCATTCTTCTTTTTAGGCCGGCGGCGTCGCCATATTGCGCGGATCTTCCATCGCAACTTTTCGGTGGCGGAACGCCGCTACATTTATTTCTATATATTCTATATGTGCGTTTATTAAACACACTAAGCGGATGATCGGTTGCATTTGTTTTGCGGATTTGACGCGACGAAAAAGACGCGGTGAAAGATCCGCGCAGTGTGGCTCCGGCCTTGTATACTGAAATGTAGTTGATTGTTTCAAAGCATGTGCAAGTGATAAAGAGGCTTGGAAATAATGGAGAAAGTTTATTTATCAATTTATTTAAATTCAAGAAAACACAAGGTTACGTAAGCAGTAGTAATATACAATCACACACATGAGTATAAAAGAAAATTGGTACAAACAGGTCTCTGGCACGGTGAATATACAGTATTATGGTGCGATTCTCGGTGATTCCAGTTCGCTGATTGGGTGAAGGCTCTTGCCGGCAAAAGCTCGATAGTATGAGTATTGAAATTTCAGCTTCAGTGATGGTTCTGCAGGGGCTGATATTTCGAAGTTTCAGCGCGCAAGGTCGGCTCAGCTCAAACTTGGCACAAGCTAGGCTTGGTATCGACGCGGTCTAGCATGAGAATACTCGACTACGACGGTGAACAGGCTCTCTAGGTTCGCCAGGAATACCTCTGCGATACTTCCTAGGAAGGCGAGGACTATTGGAGCCTTCCGAACCGCCTTTTAGTATCAGTGTTCGGCTTTTATATCTTTTCAGCGGTGGTGGGGATGCATTAGAAATGCAGGTGCATAACAGTTTACTTGTTGTTGCCGGGCGGGGTCTACGATAGCAAAATTCACAAAAATGTGCCACATTGGAAAGAATGGCAATTTTGCAGCCGTTCGGCCGGGTTTAATCACTTCGATAATCAAGAAATGGCCACAGGCGCGGGATTTTTGGTTACACTCAGATGCCCGTATCAATATCATTTATTATTTTGTATATTAGCAAGTTTAGCGTTGTGCAAGAAGTCATCAAATATTATTTACTAACAATAAAGACGCACTTTTATTATTCATTTCGTCCGCGAGTTAAGGCTGTGAGAACGGTGCCATCTAGCGTAGCTTCTTGGTAGCGCAAGCGACGGACATTATTACCAAGAGAATTATATATTTTTTGTTTTCATTCTCATCATTACTTATTATTTGATACCTAAACAATATTTGCGCCATCTGGTAGCGTTAGTGACGGACACTTTTACAAAGAGAATTACGTTTTATTATTATAACTTATTATTACTTTATAACTCAGCAGTATTTGCGTCATGTGGTAGCGTTGGTGATATTGTCATAAATAGACAATAATGCTTTTTTTGTTTTTTATTATACCTCACCATTGTTTGCACCATCTGGTAGCATTAGTGACGGGCACTATTATATAGAGAATTATGTATTTTGATGATGTGAGGCAAGACCTTTCGCGCATTGTCTTTCGCTTTGCGATAACGTTTACATAACATCTGACTAATATTTAAAAAAATAATCGTTGATTGTGTTATCACCGTATCTGTGGTCTGTTTTCAGCGAGTACCTCGACCCTAATCCATCATGACAACTTTTTGTCTTACACATGACTTCCCCGATATTTTTATTTTATTTCATTCGATTAATTTCTTTAAAAAAATGGTTTTTAAATTGATCGTTGACAGATTTCTTTTCTTCTTTCTTTTCTTTCTATTTATTTATTTATTCTTTCTTCTATATAAATCCACTCTTATATATACGGATCCTAAAATGTTGCTGTTTTTATATGCGTTTATTGGCGGCTAAGGCGCATTTTATGATTTGCCACAATTCTATTTTAGGAGAAAATCCGTCAAAAATGACAAGATAAAACATATTTCTATTGTGACAAGAAGTATATAGGCCAAACCACTAGAAACTTAAATACACGCATAAAAGAACATCGCCGCTGCTTGAAAAATAACAATTTCTCCAAATTTGCCAATCATATAATTAACACCAATCATTCTTTCGATAGTCACAAATTAAAATTACTCCACTCGGTTCCTCACAGACGATGGATAATGAATAGTTTGGAAACCGTTGAAATCCTAAAAAATTTAAATTCTGGAAACACATTAATAAATAATATCACATTTCAGTCCAGTTCACCACTCCTAGAGCTGTTCGGCGAAAAAAATACCCTTCCCTGCCGCGCGCCCCCTTGACCCCCTGACCTACCCAATTAGATTGATAAATTTTGTATTTAAGTTAGTTATTATCTAAACCTGATGATGAGAGGGACTGCTCCTCTCGAAACTATAGTTGTAATTTAATAGCTCATATTGTGCGTGTATTACAAAGTAAGTAAAACATATTTTAAATTATAATGTTGCACCACGAAGTATCTGCCAAATCTTTCAATGACATCTCATTTTATTTCATGAATTAGATATTTTGACGTCTATTTTTGCTTAATCTTCTTCTTCATCGTGAGATCACCATTGAGCGTCTTGGTCCTCTGATATGATATGAACATAGTGCACAATAGATATCAGTATCTTTCGGTTTTGAGCCATTTTGATCTTAGTGTTTAAAGTGGATCATGTTAACTCCTTTATATGGTTTAGCGATCCTGTAGGAATTCGACCTCTTCCACACTTGCTCCTGGGATTGACTGGAGATTTTAGAAGTATTTTCTTTTTGTTTAAAGTATGTATGCAAGAATGCATGTTGTAAAAACTATTTTGGTAGTCATTGACTCCTCGATGAAACCTCAACTTATGCTTCCATCTCACTCTCTACTAGAGTACTAAACAGTTTCCAAAATGGATTTTATATTTTTTAGAATATACAGATTTCTTCAGATTGTCCCCAGACTGATCATGGCTGGTTTTGCCACTGCAATATGTTTTCAGTTTTTTTTTATCACTTCCTCCATGTTTAGAAACATAACAACAATATGTAAACACGTCAAACTGTTGACAGTTCTTTGAGTAATTAATAATTGTAAGAGTTTTTTTTTATTATTTATTAATCTACAGATTCTACGGAGTAATTCAGTTATTTCGTCCTCGTCTCCATCAGCGTTGAAATTTTTTTTTCATTTTTATTGTAACGCATTAAATAAAATATTTTTATTCTTCAAGACTCATAGCTAGGTACTAACTAATAAATGCATTGAAAATTTTTATTGTCAATGCATTTGTTATTTTAATAATTTTTGAGACGGTACCGAATTATTATAGTTTGTTCAACTATCGAGTTTTTCCCGACCGTTTCTTTTATTTAATGACTTTTTGTCTTGCGCATGCATATTTTCGTGGACTATTTGATGTTCAAAAAGTATAGGAAGGTCCCAAGTACTTTTGCTGTTCAGTTCTTTTAAATGAAATTTAAAAAAAATATTCTACTTCAATTCAATGTACTTGCTTCGGAAAAACCCAAAATGATATGCGAAAAGTGCATATACCTATGTAAATACATCTAGATTTAAAAAATTCAAATGAATCATGTGAAATGAAATCAATAACACGGTGTTTCTAATTAAAATACGTCAATAAACTGTTATTGATTGTTTCATTAAGTAAAGATTAAATAAAGATTGTTGAAAACATAATATTTTTTCTTAACACCCATCTCTCGTGGTTTACATTTAAATTTTTCGAAATAGATTATTTGTGGGGTATATATAAAAAGATGCTTTAGAAATTCTTGAAATTAATCGCGCAATTAAAAATGGAAATAACCTCATAAATATTCAAACCCTTGCATCGTCTACATATCTAAAATAATTACTGTTGCGAGTGTAATATTAATCCCCCTCCCCACCCCCATGCATTATATTGTTCGGAAATATTTTATTTTATTTTTATTGTTATTTCAAAAGTTGCCTCTGAGGATGATGGTGTCTCTATTGAAAGCCCTAAGGCTTAAATATTACTACCCATACCTTGGATTAAAACTGGGTGTTTAAATTAACTTATTTGAATAAGGGTTTAATCATAAGAAAACACAGAAGTCAAATATTTAATATAATTTTATTGAGAATAATAAATGTTTTCCAATATTTTTCACTAAGTTTATCTTTTTTCTCAAAAAGTTAATTAAAAATGCAGGAAAACATACAAAAATCGATGTTATATATAATCTTGGACATTAATCGCTAGCCCAGCACCTTCATATTTCGAAGATATTAATTATTTAATCACTATTATGTTATAAAATCAAAAAATGATACATCCTAAAAGTGCGAGTAACATGCAATAGTGTAGGAGATTTTAGTATAAAGGTCGGTAAGTTGCTTTGAGTATAAAATACAATTAGAGAGTACAACGTTTCGCTATTGTACACATTAATTAATGGACACGCTCCATAATGCTGCGGGTCCTTGAAAGATGGAATTGTTTCATCTTGCGAGGAGGTCCAAGCGCTACATCGCCTTGTGCTGCATCAGTGTCGCTCAGTGCTGTAGATTAATCGATCGCTAAACTATAACCCAAGAATCTAGTAAGAGTAAGTGTGTGAAATCACAGCGCCCACACTCGAACATAGTCCACCTGGAGTGAGGCTCCGGCCCCGTTGTCCGTGTACAGGTCCCACGTGGGCAGCCACTTGGCTTTCTGATCCCAGAAGTCCTTCGCGGCCTGCAATATCAACACGCAGGTATAAAACCTAAATTCAACTATAAAAATAATCTTACTTCACCCGCGGCTTTCATAAGTGCCGTGATTAAAAAAATATTGTTATTTAAAATAGTGTGCCAATTTACTGAAAATAAAAATTAATAAAATCTTAAGGGGGTATTCTAATGAAAAAATTTAATTTTTTTTTTTCATATTTTCAAAGCTTTCAAGAATATGTCCTTAAGAGGATTTGTCAAAATTTTAATTATTTCCGGAGAGATAGCTATTTTAGTGACACGACATCCAAACCGGCTGGGCCGGAACAAATCGAACAAAAGACGTTAGGGACCATCGTCTATCTTTTTTATTTATTTATTTAAAAATCCTTGTTTACAAATAAGATACTTAATGCTAATTTAACAATAGAACATAAGATAAAACATAAGATAATTTACACATTTTTTGTTTTGTTTAATTTGTGGATTATGCCACTCTACTAGGCTACGCCTGTCCCAGAGTGGCGTTATAGCACACAATTATAATTTTTTTTCGAGTTCGTCAGTAGTATTTATTTTCATAAGGTAGTTATTATGTATCTATAGAGTATCAAGTGGAATGTTAGTGAAAGTTGAGTTAGTCATAAGTCCAAGTGTAAATATGTGTAGAATAATTGTTTAATGTAAAAAGGGTTAAAGTTTTGTTTAAGATTATTTTTTTATTTTCCTTAATTAATTAATTAATTTATATAGGTATATATTTTTATTTAAAGACATTATTACGCAATTACAGTAAGTAAATTTTCAGTTGCTGTTCTACCTTTGGAGGTAAGCCAGTTGTTTGCTAAAGCTTTTATTTTATTAATTGAGTATATTCTGATTTCCGGGAAGTCTGTTTTAAATATGTTAAATATTTTAGGCCCTATGTATGAGTAATTTTTCTGTCCATGTGTTGTCTTAGTTTTTGGTATTTCGTCAAGGTTTCGTAATGCTTGTCTAGTATTATGTGAATACGAGTTACTGGTTGCTGTTAGGTGGTTTGTGTTTTTAATGTAGAAGATGAGGGTAGACTTAACGAACAGCTGTCTAACGTCCAGTACATTAAATTCTCTGAATAGTCTATCTGCGATCCCATTCTCTAGTCAACCCTTATGTATTCTTATATTATATTTATATTGAAATAAATCCAAGGTCACCCGCAGAGAATGCTTTTTTTGAAGTAGAGGAAGGCCCAATGTATGGAGCAGGAATCGCGGATAAATTAAATGTAAGTATAAAATGTCATTCAATGTCATGTGAAACAAATTTTTTCAAAAAGTTTGTCATAATTTCTCAAGTTCTATGTAATCGATTAACTTGAAATTTGGTGTGAGTCTTTTCTACATATGTGTCTATCGTACTAAGTATGATTTATAACAATTTTTTTTTTATTATTTTCAAAAAATTCAGAAAAGTCATAAAAATAGTAAAAAAATCCGCAATTTAGCGAAATTTTTTTTTTTCAGTGTTTTTAATTAGTATGATAGCAGCATTTATCTAGATAAAAGATATTATTTATTCTTTCGTTTCAAATCATTTGGAGGGTTGCAATTTTGCAATTGTGACAGACTTGGTGATCCATTTTTTTCCAACCTTCAACAGCTCATAACATTTAGAGTTTTCAATTTTTTCACTTATTTTTTTTATGTATTGTTAAAACATGAATAAATATCTTGTTAAAAAATGGATACTAAAAATATATATTTTTTTTATTTATAGCACCCGAAGAAACACCTCAAATTCATGGCTATAGACTAGAATACCCCTTTAATGCTTAATAAATAAAAAAAATGGAGGAGCGTGTACTCATCTACGCGTGGTAGAAGTTTACACATCTTTGGCGTGATTTGATAATTCATATTTACATATTGGTTAAAAATATATATTAATACAAAAATACTATGTCTAGGAAGATGATAAATATACTTGATAACACTTTAATGTACTTAAATTATTAATATCTGTTTTTGACGTGGTAAAAATGTAACTATTGGTTTGTGATAGCTAAAATAAGTGAAAAATATTTTTGACGATTTAAGGACATATGATGCGACGAATTAAAAAACCTTGTGCATTATCAAAAAAAGAGCCCACCCGCTTTCATGTTTTATCGATTTTCGGTTCCGTATTCAAAAGATTCAAAACCATATAACCACATATAACTTTCACGAGTGAATTTTGTTTTTTGTTTTTGTTTTTGTTTTGAAAACGAATATCTGACAATAATATCGTTTTTGCACATACATCGACAGTAACATAAACACTTCAAATCGTAATCTAATAAACAGTTCTAATTTTCAATTCAATAAGTAATCATTCGTCAGCTTTTGAATTGAGCATCTTTATGATTGGAACTGAATTCAAGATGGTCAACAATACATTATTTTTATTACCGGAACACCAATTTCAAGTGAATAAATTTTTGACAGTTTAATGAATGGTCTCGCATTTGCACTACGATGAAAAATTTACAGTCGATGAGCGAAAAGAAGATATCTTCAATAATATTAAATTTTTTGTTCGGCGTAAACAAATTATGAGCTTGCCCGGAGTGTTGGAAGTTGAAAGCGAGGAAAGCACACGAATCATTAAAAATTCCTCCCAGACGCTATCTTTATGAAGAAGATTGATTAGTTTCTTCGTTATACCCGGACTATCACCACTAAACAATATTAAATGGCAGTTTACCTTCAGATATTATATAATTCAAAAATAGAGATATGAATGAAGTATTAGTGGTAAATCTTGCATCCTTTGCGAAGTGCTGCTCCACATAAGTAAAAATTCTGGTAGATAATATCAATAAAATTGCAATAATATATGAGTACAATACTTAAATAAAAAATATAAATACATATCAGCTCATAGTTAAAGTTCCATTATTAAAATCCTCATGTGGTGACGCTATGGCATCCTATTTAAATAAAAAAAAATGAATATCACATTTTCTAGATACTGAGTACAATAGTACTCACCATATTCATAAAACAGAAGGGAAAGAGGGGAATTTATCCACAAATTTCCCTCTTGTTCAACAAAAGTTGCAGCTACCAGGAAAATCCACTGGTCATATTTAAACAAAATTTATTATACATAAGTTTTATGCATTAATGTACTTATGTATCCTTAAATAAACAAACAAAAATTTGGATAAATAATAAAATTTAGTTTGTATATACATAGGTGGTTACATATTTGTTTATGTTTTTCTTCTAGTAGGATTTTTCCTACCAATAAGGTTGAAAAATTAAATATTTTTAAGCCGTGATAAAAAACGTAAGATTTCAAACACAGAAGAAATGAGAATTTTAATAAATCACTGAAAATTAATTATAAACAATTAAAATAAATATTTACGGTTGGTGATCGATCTTTCCAAGGTTTAGGATCAGGGTTGGTAGCTTCATCAGGAAAAAAGTTAATTCCACCCACTGCCACATTTAGTATAATATGAAACTAAAAAATACCAAATAATAAGGTAGGTAAATAATAAATTATTGGATCATTTTCAAATAATAGGAGCTGTGAAGGGGCTTATTAAATGTAAAGATATATAAATTCAAAATAAAAAAGATATTTTGCTAGATTTATTCGATTAACATGCATTGAAATTTAAAATTCAATCTATTATGGTAATTTCTCGATTTCAAAACATTATTCAGGGATACTCTCAATTATTGAGAATATAATTCCACATAATATTCATATAATTATAAGTTCCATATCCTTGTATTAATAATACACCAATGTAATCATAAGTTCTAGAGGATTTACTTACTTAAAACTCTGCAATAAGGTCTAGTTATACCTACCACATATATTTGTCTACAACACATTATAAATGACAAATGAGACGAAATTCTCAAGATTCCAATCATTCTGTTAAGATTGAATATAAAAATAATTTAGGTATTGCAAAAAAATAAAAAAGTTTTTAAAAAAGGATACCTACTACGGTTTATCTCAGTTATCTAATAAATTTTTCGCTAGATAACTGAGTAATGTAAATAGATAAAAATGTCAAAAAATATAAAGGTAAAAATATACTATTACGGAGAAAATGATAATTGATACTTAATTTATTTTCTTCATTAGCGGAAAATTATCAAACTCTACACTGAAATAAGGTAATGTTAATTAATATAAAATGAATATGCGTTAAGACGATCGTCTTGCAATGTGAGCAAATCACAATTCTTTCTCATATCTTCTCTTGCGTTTTTATCACATTTTTGTATGAAAAAGACATCATATTAAAATTTATTCATCAGGATCCATATATTTAAAATGCGAAAATCTTATTAAAATGACGTAAACTAAATTATTTAATCATTTAAAAAATAACCAAACTTACGATATTTAAAAATTGCTGCACTTTGTCGGCCTTTTATGACTGAATGGCTCGGTGAGATGTCTTTTTTACTTAATAATATTACATAGTAAACGATTATCCTAAACTGTGTTTTGTGTGCTCATCACGCGCGGCCCGGGGCGCGGGAGTGGTGGGGGAGGCGAGCGCATAAAACTGGGTGCACTGGGAGGCACCGGGCTCCAATACCCGGGTTACACTTTCGATAGACAGGCTCTATCTAGTACGCTCGGTTGGCAACGAGTCTTTCTGTTAAATAAACCCGGAGTAAATCACTGCATTCCCAAGCGGAAATACACATCATAAACCTATTGAAATTATTGCAAAATGTGTTAGTTTGTTTACTAACAATTTATGTTTAAAATTTTTTTATTTTATTTTGTATGTTTTTACAACCTTTTTCACACGGTTGACAACTTTTTTACTTCAAAAATCAAAGGAATAGATATTATTATTATTTAAAAATAAAAAAAATCAAAATCTTTGTCCATATTCCTGATTTCAACTATTTAATCTCAACGCAACGTATTTAAGACAATACGCAGAGCCCTGATTAAATAGCGGAAATTAGGAATACCGATAAAGATTTAAATTTTTTTTGTTTCTATTTTTCAATGAAAATATCTATTCTTTTAATTGTTAAAGTAAAAAAAGTCGAACATGTAAAAAGGATTGAAAAAAACACACAAAATAATTTCTTTTTTAAAAACAATGTTTTTTAAAACATAAATTGTAAGTAAGAAAACTAACAAATTTTGTAATAACTTTAATAGGTTTAGGATAATCGCTTACTATGTAATATTATTGAGAAAAAAAAAAAATCTCATGAGGCCATTCAGTCATAAAGGGCCCACAAAATGCAGCAATACTTTGCATTTTTAAAACGTCGTAGGTTTGGTTATTTATTAAATGATTAAATAATTTAGTTTTTGCCACTTTAATAAAATATTGGCATTTAAAATATATGAAAACTGAAGAGTAAATTTTGATACGGTATCTTTTTTATACAAAAATGTGATAAAAAATGGAAGAGAAAATATGAGAAAATTTTTAGAAATTTGCTCACTCTGCAAGAAGATCGCCTTGATGTTATCCAATATAAACTGCCTATTTATTTTCGAAAATACTCACTTCTTGATCGAATGGCGCCATCTTTGTACCGAACCTCCAAGGATTTTCTACGATTGGATCAGCAGCAACAAAATTATCTAAATTCCAAAAGCCTCCGGTAGGTGGTAAAATTCTTCCGTACTCTTTATCGTCAATACTGAACGTTATGTAATCTGAAAAAACAAAATTTGTAAAATTGATTTAAGTATTGTTTGGTAATTTTGTATGAAAATTAATTAAAATTATTGCAAAATTTGTCAATTTGTTTACATATAATTCATGTTTTCAAAAAACAATTTTTTAAAAATAATATAATATTTTTTGTGGCTTTTTTCAACCCATATTACATAGTGGACAGCTTTTGTAGTTGAATAAATTAAAATAATAGAAATTATTATTTTAAAATAAAAATATTAAAAAAAACAAAATCATGGTCAATGTTACTGATTTCAGCTATTTAGTCAAGACGCAACATTCCTCGATTAAAATAGCTGAAATCGGGAATAAAGAATGATTTTTTGATTCTTTTTTGTATAAATTTTAAATTAATAATATCTTTTATTTTAATTTATGTTAGTAAAATAATTATCAACTATGTAAAATGGGTTGAAAAAACAAAAAAAAGTTTTTCAAATCATTAATTGTAAGTAAATAAACTGAAGGATTTGGCAATCCATACAGCAACATAAGGTCTCCAAACTGGAGTAATTTTCTATATTTAAAACATTGCAATTTATTAAATGATTAAATAATCTAGTTTGTGGTAAATAAATGTCAATATGATATCTTACATACAAAAATATGCTAAAAAACATAGAAGATATTAGAAAAAATATGAGTTTTGCTCACTTTGCCACGATCGTCTTAACGTTGTGCGTTTCAAAAACTTGTCTCTTATTATTTGAGTTATTTGAATAGATTATTAAGAGATTTTTACAGAGAGCGATGGTCGATAGTACATTAGAGTAAAACTTACGAGTATACAGAGGAAAAGATCAATATTAAGATCAAGCCATTAGCCATTGGGAGAAAACTTGACCACAGACAAGTTTCAAGTTGAGAATAAATAATTATTTTTACTCCCTTTATATTAACTCGTGGCGTCTGCTTGCTTGCCGTCAACAAAAACTTTGGATCGATTTTTGACCTTTTATCCGTGATCCAATCGAGCTGAAACTTGGCAAGTAGACTCGTGGCGACGATCAAGAAGATATATCAAATTTTCGTTAAAAAAATAATAATTATAGTATAATTTTGGATTTTTAGAAATTTTATTGGTTTTTTCAGATTGGAATCATTAGAAAAGTTTGATTACGGCGGCCCGATAACGTCGCGGAATATTTTCTAAATTTGAATTACTCCGTCGGTATGCATAATAGGTACTTCACTACGAATGTCGAAATTCTAAATTGACTGACAAATGCTTTTAGAATTTAATCTTCAAAGCATGAAGTGTCTTATCAAAGCTCAAAACATCTGACATGTTAGAAATATTTTAAATTACTGTAAGTTTAGTGTTATGTTATATGTTTTAATTCATATTTAATTGTTGTTATATTAGGTCCTTACATATGAAATTGGCGTTTAGCCGTACTGGCAAATTTGATCTCAAATATCTTCTCTTTGGTTAGGAATTCCAAATCCAAATTTATACAGCTATTTACTCATGTATTTGTGTTTTGAAAATTATAATTCATTTGTTTTTTCCTCAATTGTTTTTTTCTTTGCGTCACTCAGTTTACAAAATGAAAAACTTGAAATATCGCGTTATTTACGAGTACCGAGTTCCACCGTGGCACCAGTGCTGCAGAAACGGCTCGAAGGATTAATGATGTGTATGGCGACGGTGCCACAAAAGAAAACACGGTGCGTTTTTGGTTCCAACGTTTTCGTTCTGGAAATTTCGACCTGCAGAACAAGCCCCGTGGACGGCCGGAGACCAAAGTTGATAATGAAGAATTGAAGGCTATTGTGGAAGCGGATCCATCGCAAACCACATCCGAGTTAGCTGCAGGCTGCGGTGTTAGTGATAAAACTGTTTTAATCCACTTGAAGCAAATTGGTAAGGTGAAAAGCTTGAAAGGTGGGTACCTCACGAATTGAGTGAAGCAAATCAACAAACGCGCGTTGACTGCTGCGTTGCATTACTCAACCGGCACAATAATGAAGGGATTTTAAATCGAATCATTACCTGTGATGAAAAGTGGATCCTGTACGATAATCGGAAGCGCTCATCGCAATGGCTGAACCCTGCCGAACCAGCCAAACCATGCCCCAAGCGAAAATTGACTCCAAAAAAGTTACTTGTGAGCGTTTGGTGGACTAGTGCTGGTGTCGTTCACTACAGCTTTCTTAAATCTGGCCAGACGATTACGGCAGATGTCTATTGTCAGCAACTGCAAACCATGATGGAAAAGCTAGCTGCTAAACAACCGAGGCTGGTTAATCGCTCTAGGCCACTGCTGCTTCATGATAACGCTAGACCACACACTGCACAACAGACGGCTACCAAATTAGAGGAGCTTCAATTGGAATGTCCAAGACATCCACCGTACTCTCCGGACCTTGCCCCAACAGATTACCATTTTTTTCGAAATTTGGATAACTTCTTGCAAAGGAAAAAATTCAACTCCGATGGGGCAATCCAAACCGCCTTCAAAGATTTTATTGATTCCTGTCCGAATGGTTTTTTTAGTAAAGGGATCGATGAACTACCTATGAGATGGCAAAAGTGCATAGATAGCAATGGTACATACTTTGATTAAATAAATATATTATAATAAAAAAAAATCGGCTTTATGTTCCTCCCATACTAAACGCCAATTTCATATGTAAGGACCTAATATTTTGGGATTTTAAAATTATTTTTGAATCTTAATGATGTGTTTTTTTCAAATTTAGCAGTTATGTTTTCTTTAATTAGTTGTATAATTGACGTTTTTTTGTAAACATTGTCTAATTTTGGAACTTGGAATTTAGAGAAAAATAATTGTGTAGAGAAGGTTTTTCTTTTTTTTAATATTATTTTTATAATTGATATTTGGATTACTTTCACTGTGTTTATGATGTTATTATACTTAAATGTTATTATTTTGCTTAAAAACATATTTTTCTTTACTCTTAGCAACTTTTAACAAATAATTATCATTACTAAACCACTGCACAGCATGTCTGCAGTCTATATTATTTAAGTTAAAGTAAATAAGTCATTCATTTTTATCAGATTCAGAGACGCTCTGTTTCTTTCGTCTCGCCATTTGCTATTCATCACAGAAAAATCTCTATTAAACCAATCAATCGTATTTTAACTGCACTCAATCCGCCATACACAAAACAAATAAGAATTTTTTACAATGGCATTGATTATGTTGACATTTGAGGTTAGGTTGCATTAAAAAACATTTATGTGGCGACCGCCACAATGTATATCGTCAATTATCGAAGCTATTCGGCAACAATCGATAACGTCTTCGACCCCGGTAACTCTGTAGTTCCATTTTACGCAAAAATTTCTACGATCAACTTTTTTTTGTATGCTATAAGTAAAATGAATCCTAGAGAAATCAAATCATATGAAATAAAGTATTTTCGCGTACTTTATTGTTAACTATAGAGTATAATTACCCGAAATAACGTACAATACTTTATAATACAGTACGGGTGGCAACCCTAGCCATAGACGTCACGTACAAAAATCTAGCTAGCTGGCACGTGAGTGATTTTTATTTATTTTATGAGACATTAACATTAAAAAAACAATGTATATAAAACAGTATATTTTTGAGTTATTATAGTCTGCAAGAATATCAGCAGTATCTTTAAGGTTGTCACAATATATTTTGTGTGTTCAATACATTCTTGTGATGGGAGAAAAATAATCAACATTATTATATTGCTGATTCGTTCTAAAAACTCCGGGTTTCTTACACAGAGTTTAACAGGCTAATTTATATTAGATGAAAAAGAGAATCAATAGCTCCACTGATAATCTTGCGTAGCATAACAAGATCGGATATTTTCCGTCTGTTTGTGCATTTTGATAAAAGCAAGTCGATCTTCGTAGCTATGAAGAATTCTGTGTTGACCAGCTTTGTAGGACAAAATATTAAGAAACTTTTTCTGCGCTCTTTCGATTCTTGCAATTCTTGTGCTGTGTAATAAGGTGACCAAATAACTGTTATATTCCAAGGTACTTGTTACTAGTGATATATGGAGAATTTATAGACTTTGAGGATTTTTAAAGTCATGAGTAGATAATTCTTGTTATAAATCCCAACGTAGTATTTGCTTCGTTTATGATATTATCAAAATGATTTATAAAAGTGAGCTTGGAATCTGGCATGACGCGTAGATTAGAGATAGAATTTGAACCAGATACGAAGCATTTGGTATCGAATGTGTAGCAGCAAAAATATAATTAATAAATAACTGATATGGGTTTTTATTGTTTACTAGTTGTAATCTGTCAAAAATGACGGTAATTTTACAAGTCGGTTCATAAAGAATAAGTATGTGGTTTGCGTAAACTAGCCTTACCTATACCATATGTCAAAATGTGTTGTGGAAATTCCATAACTTTAAAGTGTAATTACCTTTTTAAAACTTGCGACCTTTGAAAAAATCGGAAAAGGGGGCATGTTCTTCATTTATACCAAAATGGGTGTTTAAAATGTTCCCCCCAAACCGATATATATTATATTTTAAATATTGAACGTTCGCGTTTAGAAGTTAAGTGTAACGGATATCCCCGATCCACCTGGATCTGGCCCGGCAGACGTTTAGATCAGCGAAATGCCCGAGAGCATCGTCTGTTCAGCATTAGAGACAGACAAGGCACCTGGGAATTTCACATAATACATTTTCCCGTACATCAACTACTTACAGTTGACAAAATTTATCTTCAGAGGGAATTGAAAACCTTTCCGAAAAGGCTTGCCAATTTTTGAAGCTGTGCTTCTTAACCCTAGAAGGCTTTTGTTATTTTTTACCCCCTTTATATTAACTCGTGGCGTCTGCTTGCTTGCCGTCAACGAAAACTTTGGATCGATTTTTGACCCTTTTCCCGTGATCAGATCGAGCTAAAACTTGGTAAGTAGACTCGTGACGACGAGATCTATCAAATTTTCGTTAAAAAAATTAATAATTATAGTATAATTTCGGATTTTTAGAAATTTTATTGGTTTTTTCAAATTGGAATCATTAGAAAAGTTTGATTACGGCAGCCCGATAACGTCGCGGAATATTTTCTAAATTTGAATTACTCCGTCGGTATGCATAATAGATACTCACTACGAATGTCGAAAATCTAAATTGACTGATTTAATTTATTTTTATTTAATTAATTTAATCTTCAAAGCATAAAGTGTCTTATCAAAGCTCAAAACATATGACATTTTAGAAATATATTAAATTACTGTAAGTTTAGTGTTATGTTATATGTTTTAATTCGTCTTTAATTGTTGTTATATTTTACAAAGAAAGGGAGTATAATAAAAACTTGGTTTTTATGGGTTACTTTTTTATACATTGTCTTTTTATTAGCCGATTCGACCAACGAATTTTAATTCTCATGAGATTCTTTTAATTATAAATATTTAAATTGTGTAGTGTTTTAAATATGATGGCCTCTCGATGTAGAACGTGACTCGGGAGATGAGGGTAATAAGGCACGTAGGCAACTGCACGTATTTATTGTATGTCAAAATATTCCCTAATTCTAGCTCGGACGGTGGCCTAATGTGCGAGCGAGACCCGTGGTCATCCGTCTCACAATTAGTTTGAGCTTTTTTTTATAACTATATTATTATTTCGACAGGCAAAATAAGAATAAAATCTAGATTTAATTATTATTTTTTTAACAATATTTTATATGAAAGTGTGTTCTAAGAACACGGATACTGGATTTGGTCCCCAGGGGGATGATGAATTAATTTGGGATAAATTATAGAAGTCTCACAGAGACAAAGCTGTTTATATATGAGAAAAGTGGACGGAAGTCTCTCTGTATTAGCTGGCTTAAGTGATTATATAATGCAACGTATATAAACGTTAATAAGGAATATTTCTAAAAAAAATTCCACTTAGTAAAAATAAAATATAGAGGTTTCATTACCAGTTACGACAAAAAAATAACAACAGATGTCTCTAGCAGAGACCAGTGCAATATATTAAGTGTTCTCGATTCGAACATATTATATATAGAACTTTCAAGAATTTGATAATGTGTGGATGTTCTTACGATGGAATTGGTGAACGTTGCAATGTGTAGAGTGATCACTTAAGCCAGCTAATACAGGTTGTAAGCCCAGAGTGTCTGGAAAAGTGGATGGTATCGTATGAGAAACTTCCATCCACTTTTCTCATATATAAATAGCTTCGTTTCTGTGACATTGATATGATTTATCAATATGATCGAATCTGTAAATTCTAAAAAAAATTTTTTAATGTTTAATAAATCAGAAATTTTGGAATTAACAAAAAGTGCAAATACTAAATTAACATTTTTTTTTATTTCTTGGGCACTTACAATGTACAATTTGTTACTTATTAAAGAATTTACTTAAAATAGAATTTTAATGAAGAATAAATATAGTTCTAAATTTAAATACACTAAGATCAACAAATTTTTCAAATTGTCCGCCCTAGAAACTTTAGAAATAAACAAAAATTTAAATTCTAATATTAACATCGTTAACAAAATAATAGCCCCGTGTAAGTCACCATTATTAACCATGTTCCCTCCCTCGCCCCTCCCACTCCACAAATCACCCCCGGCCCCTAAAAACACCTAGTACAGTACTTTCACATTTTAGATTAGTTTAAATAACGCCCGTTAATGACACGGACGTGTCGAAACCGGTAGCGTAAATTCTTTAATAAGTAACAAATTGTACATTGTAAGTTTAAACTCTTTAATAATGTGCTAAATTAACTATATAAATGACCAGATCCTTTTTTCTAATATTAATTTTTTAAATTTGTTTTTATATGTATAAGTACATAATTATTTATTCATCTCCCTTATACTATCAATGTCTATACTTCTCGTCTCCTGCCTGAAGTGTGCTGTAGTATGGCAGCGAAACATGGACCATCGGCCAGATCATGTCCGGGAGGCTAGCGGCCTTCGAGATGAAGTGCTACAGGCGCATGGCGAGGATCCACTGCTCAGAACATATCCGAAACGGCGAAAAGAGGCGGCTCCTGAACAGAATCGCCCAACAACGAGCGAATTGGATAGGCCATAACAAAAAGCACCCAGGCCTGCTTTTTACCATCGACGAGGGAAATATTGAAGGCAGTAATCGTAGAGGCCGCCCGAGATCATGCTACATGAACCAGGCTTCCGGAGATGTGTGCTGTAGCACCTACCAAGAAATTAAGAGGTTGGCAGGTGACAGAGAGAAGTGGCGAGATCGAGTGTTTGGTACAGACCAATCCTAGGATTATGACCCAAAGAAAAATACTTCCATTTTAAATTTTTTAGTTTACGTTGTATCCTGATGAAGGGACCATTGGCCCCGAAACATGTTGATATTTTCAACAAATTAGTAGTGTAAATAAAATATTTTCTTGTTTTTTATAATAATAATGTAGCCGCAAAATCATTTTGCATTTTTTGAAGAACCTAATTGGACATTTTTTCATTCTTTCTCATTTCTTCGCGTATTTTTTAAAATCTTCATAGCTCTGTGCATACAGAGATTTTTAAGATTTACCTTTTCTTCCTGATAGACAGTCTTATTATATATTATATATCTCTTCGTCTCGTGCTCATGTTGAATGCAGCAATCAGGCATCAATTTTCTAATATATTCTCTCATTTGTTTCCAATGTAGACTTTAAATAATATTGTAAAAACCGAAATTATTGAGATGCGTTTTACAAATGAATACTGAAAATGAGTACAGAATTAAGTGCCAGAAATATTTATTTTAAGATAAGTATACAGATTAGTAGTGTATTCTTTCCTCAATACATTAAACACTGCACTGAAGTCCTATCTGTACTAATTTCTTAGTTATATAGGAATGCACATCGTACAAGTTATTAAGTGCTTCGTCATTTTTTTTATAAATAAGACGTTAAACGACATGGGTATTTTATAGTTTTAAAATGACTCATTAACTCACGTGAGATACCTTGGTGTAGTAGTGTTGAAAATATCGATGAAAAAGTGTGTAAAATAGCACAGAAAGAAAAAAAGGCTAATGTCAATGGATTTTTAATAAATATAAGTGGTGTATAACAAAGTTATTTTTATTTATTTAAAAAAAGACTATATTCGCTTTTCACCTTGTATCTTAACATGAACTTACACTTAGTAATTTACTCGTTTCCTGTATTAAAATGTAAACAATCAATCAAAACTATTTTACATTTATTTTTTGAGTTATTTTTTTTTATTAATTATCAAAACTATTTAAAGTGGGAACACATACCTTAGGTAAGCGATCTCTGATCTAAATCAAATATTAACAATTTTTCATCATTTCCTTCGATAACTTACAATGTACCTCAAATATCGTATAATCTCAATTTGAGTATTATATGCCGTTATTAAATAAAAATATGTTCTACGCAAATGGACATGTCCCTCGCTTCGGCGGAACCATCAATGCATAATAAATGTCGACCTTTGCTATTTTGAGAACCTTTATAATATTGATATGATAGTATTATATTATGTTACTGGAAGGGTTAGAATTCTGGAAATGTACGGAATTACTCGATATTTATTAGCAGTGAAATGGACTTGTCTTGTTATTCCGTTATTCTAAGCATAATAAGGCTGTTATACTAGTAATACACTTAATAGACGGGACGTACTCGTTAAGTTTCTATGATAAATATCATTTTAATTCAATTTATTTATTTTTTATATAAAATTTAGGTATATTACAAACATAAATTTAATAAATGTTATAAACAAGTTAGAAATACATAAACAATACAAACAAATTAACGTATATTATAGATATCTCACAGAGACGAAACTGTATTTCTTATGGGAAAGTAGGTATAGAAGTCATTTGGGTGTACATAGGACTTATGACCTATCTTTATGGTTGGCTTAAGTGATCACTTTACACAATGTTTTATAACATTACGCCAGTTCCAACCCAGATAAGAACATACCCGCCTTATCATTTTGGAAGTTGTATTATATGTCAATGAGCGTGGAAAGGCTTTCACATCGGAGTTGTAACCGCCTTCCATGCGGCCTGTACAAAGCCATTGTCATTCACGCCTAAATCACCACAGACTGTGTCGACAACTTATGAAACTCATCTTAGAAACTGTTTTGTACTAGTCTTCTTAGTGTACTCTCTTCTTCGTACTCTCCCTGCCCAAATCATCGGAGTCACCCTAGAGTCTACCATGGTCGACTACCCAAGGAGTTTGCTAGAGGGTTCTCAGTTACGCGATGTATGTTTCGAAAACTTGCGGTACTGCAGAACAAACCTACACATTGTATGCCAACTGAAACTGCACTAAATGCCAAAAATATTTTTGTAGATAAATATCTAGATAGTAGACAATTTGAATGCACTTCGCCAATACTGCGCTGCACTGAAGTCATATTTCCTGTCGTGGGTTAATTTATACATATCGACGCGCTCTCTACGATTATTAAATCGTAACCAGAAAGCGAGGATTTTTGAGTTTTGGTGTATTTCATATGTTTTTAATTATATATTTAATCCCTAGGAACGAAAAAAAATTTTTTTTTATATAATAATGAAACAGTTCTTTATTGCAATATTTATTTCTTTTTGCTAATTCAAGAGTGGTAATTAAAATACACAGTGTATACAAAAAAATCAAAATCGGTCGATATTGTGGGTTACGATAGTTATACGTCGGAGCTGTGTTCGATTATATTAGGAAATGGCACTATCGAGTACGCCCATATTCAAGTGCGAGTTATATTTTTTTTTTATAAATAAGGCAAAAAAACGACTTGAATATTTTAAAGTTTTAACTCACGTGAGATATACCTCCTTCCATTTAATAAAGACAATCGAATTAGTATGTGTAAGCCGCGCGTACGACGCAAGTTGTTTTGTTGTGTTGGTGTTTACGGGTATCAACACCACTACAACGAAACAACGTGCCTTGTACGCACGACTAACACACACTAATTCAACTGTCTTTCTTAATCGGAACAACATAATAGAACACTGGCTAGTCGTGTAGTCCGCTATTGTACACTTCGTCAATTTTAAAATGATAATAGTGTGTTAAATCGCCAGTCTAAAATTATAAATTTTTACAAATATTGTGACTAATGTGTTTTAAAACGGTGCGTTCAAAACATATTAGTCACATCATTGAATGTCGGGGAATTTCAGATTATCGTTTTCCATGCTTTGCTGGCAACAGATGTAGATAAATTTAGACTCACCTCTGGCATTTATTTACTGCTCTTGATATTGTAACGAGGTTCAAATTATTATTAGTCTGATCAATATTCAGTCGACTAGACACTTTATATGACTTCGTTCAGTCGCCCTGGGAACTAAATCAACAGATCGATCATAAAATGGGTAGGAGTATTGTCACGGGTCGTGGTTGCGGGAGACAAATGAAAATACTGGAAATTAATAGCGATTCATTAATTAGTGACTAATTAATTGTTAAATGGACAAACTCATTCAATACGAATAAAACTTTAAATTACACTATTTCGTAATATATCTCTCGTATATAAATACATTATTATCGCTGGGATCACTTTATTTATCGCTCGTAGAACATTTAATTTTCGCTTGTAATACTCGCTTTTATTTATTTCGCCACTTAGGTGAGAACGCGCTTCCTTATTTCGTTCAATATCTGTTGGTTCGCAATTCCTCGACTGGGCATACCTGGCCGTCGTCTCGCGACTTACTTCGCACTGAACGATCTGTCAAAGACAAAACTCCCGCGCCTCGCGCTATTTATACTCAAACGCTGTTTTTTCGAACTCTCGTGAAGATTCTTTTCCTTTCTAGTGTTTAGATGTTTAGGTTGTAGATAATTATAAACCACTCTAGAGCCTTCCATAGTGTCCTTGCAAAGTGTCATTAACGATATAATTTAAATACTTCTTAGATTTTCACGTTTTTATTTTGACTATGTCCATCCGTCAGCTTATTTTAAATATTCTTCTAGATGGATCCACACATCGAATGCTTCAAGTCGCTTTATCGATTCTTCGGTAAGCGTCCATGCTTCCAGAAAGTGATATCGAGAACATGTAGCATCTGACCGTTCGCATTCGTAATCCAAGGTTGAGATGCAGAATATCTTTTTATGGACGGACGGACTGACAACGAAATTATTACAATTGGAATTTTTCATGTCATTAGGTAATTATTACGCCAGGCCACAGTATAGTAAACATACAGTATTACATCTTCATACAAACAGCCTAAGCGACGCCCTTCGAAATCTCGGTATACTTCGGTCTGCGCAGTCGCCGCAGGGCTGAAGTAACGTGCGGACGCAAGCACTATGAGACACTCCCGCGTATACGTTTTCGTCAATTTATGGCACCCCAAACCCTAAAGAGCCAGTCAATGAGCAGTCCTGGTGCGTGTTTAAGGGGGGGATAAGGTTTTTAACTTTTTTTTTGCATTTTATTTTTAATTTTTTAAATGAATGTATAACATCGCAAGAATATTGTGTCAAAATTTCAAGTCAATCGGAGCAAAATTGACAAAATTATGAACATTTGAGCGATACTCAGACTGATTTCCTATACCTGCTCGGGCAGCTGAGAGACGCGCTCACCTGAGGACTACCGGACGTGCTTATTGTATTGGAAGAGTTTTGTGTAGACAAGGACAAAAAGATGCTGATGATGAAAGCTCTTTGCTGTGTGAACATGGCATCGACGATCATGTGTAAGTATAAAATAAGTGTTGAGTTTTATTTTGAATTTTACAGTGTGCAAAACTTTAAAGCGTTTTCCCCACATATCACGTTTTCAAAGTCGGTGTCCATCATAACTTCAAAACTACTGCACCGATCCTTTTGAAATTTTGAATACTATTTCTGTACATAATTTACGAGGTAACGCTGTCGAGGTTTTTCAAATTTGTTATTAATTTTTATTTTTTAATAACATATTAGTCGATATTTTTCGCAAAAAATCGCGTTTTTCCCTTCAAACTGTTCCAAAAAATTGAAAAATTTAAAATTCAAAAAACCCCCCCAGCGTTACCTGGGAAAAACTATTATCTAACGAATGAACTTTGATTTTTTGATTTCAGATGATCTAGCACCAAGTTATGATGGACACCGCAATTCTACTTTTTTCCGAGACACGTCCGAATAATTGCTGCCATTGCCGTATTTTTTAATATATCTTCTTGAAAATTTTACACAATATTCTTCAAATGTCGTACTTTAATGTACCATTGGTTTTAACTGTGTCGTCACAAAAAATTCACAAAAACATGCCTTTTTTTTGTACGAATTAACCTTACCCCCCCCTTAAGAAATTCAAATATTATTGGACCCTTGAACAGTATAGCTGTAAGCGGTATAGAAATCTGCGCTGTCGGACGAATGGCTACCATTGAATTCGACAAGAATGTTCCGGATCTTTTTTGCTTAATTTTATGGGCCTATTACTTGAAAATGGAAGGTTTCTGGTATTGTTTATCGCGGCCATTAGGGCACTCCCTTTTCTTTTGCTCGCGATAACGTTTTAGGTGCGTTATTTATTTACTGGATGACGCGCGCGAGTCGAAGGTGGGCACCTCTATCTCGAGGCAGTAGGTAATGTTTTTTTTCGTTTTTTAAGTAATTTTTTTTTTTGATGTGTGGCGTCTTTACGCTTGGTTTATTTATTTTTTATTTCTTTATACAGATTATTCACAAGTTTTCAGTTACAATAAATCAACAAAACAACGTAATCGTGAAATATTCAACTGGAGCTCAATTAAGAACGACTCATATACCATTTTTTTTTTTTATATATCTTCATCTTGTTAAATGACATAGGAGATAGAGCCGCTCATCTCACTAGGAAGAACCTGTGCCGAGATGAGCAGATGAACAATATAGTGAGAACAAAAAATAATAATGATATACAACAAATTATTATATAACTATGAGGTTAATTAATTAATTAATTGAGTATATAAATATAAAATGTGGATAATAAGAACAGTATATATTGATAATACAGAAGCAATAAAGAAAGTAAAGTAAAGTAATATATATAAAAAATCATATGCATGGATAGTAACAAAATATATATATATATATATATGAGAGCACAGTCAAAAAGTATTTTTAGGTAAATACCTATATAAGTAAATTAAATGAATGTTTGTGTATATTAAATAGTGATAAGAAATGAAGTTTAATTATGATCTGTTTTCGGCAGTTGGGTATTTGTGCAAATGCAGGTGACAATAATGTCTTCTCGAATAGTGTTGTGTAAAAAGTTAAGAGTAGGGTGTCCACACTGACTATGACAGAATGGACACCAAAGACATTTGGATATCACTTCCATCAGTCTGCATATCACCCTTAACCATTTTTTTAAAAAGTGATAGAGTTTTTGCATTCATAATAATTTCGTGAAGAGCATTGAAGAACAAAGGAGCCTTGTAAAAAAAACTTCTTTGTCCATATATGACTTCAAATCTTAAACGCTAATCTAACCAACAGTGTAAGAGAAAAAGTAGCAATAAACCAAAAAATGGAGAAACAAAGTATGAAAAGCAATAATTACATAATAATAAATATCAACAATATTAAGTAATAAAACAAAAAAGTGAAAAACAAAGCAGACAAAAACGGCTTTTAAATCAAGACTCTCCCAAACAATAATATGAAGAACAATAAGTGCATAATATTAATTATCAAAAGCAATAAAACAAAAACAAAAGTGAAAAAACAAAGTATGAAAAACAATTATGAAGTACATAGTGGTAAATAATAACAATAATAAGCAAAGATTTATGGAAGCAATTTCGTGAATATGATGACAGAAATGCGTAACAGGAAGTGAAGAATATATAAAATTCGATAAATCAGGGTTATGTTGAATTTAGATTTCTAGCCTTGGTTTAAAAAAAAAATTGCTCCACAAAAATAATGTACAACACACATTTTATTGATTCTGGCAAAAAAAATTGGTTGTAAAAGAATTTCATCCTAAATGAAGCGATTTAATAATACCTGTTAAGGAAAAATATAAATTATAGGAGGTGTAGGCCGTGATAGGGCGCACTCCTGATGACGCTGCATGAGACTTCAGCGAAACGTCGAGATTCGCTTCTCAGTGAAATACACGGTTCGTGTAAACTATTCGTTTTATTTAAAACAAAAAATTAGTTAGGTTTGTTTATATTATGCTTACATGAAGAAGGTTGCTTTCAACCTAAACCAGTACACATTGTATACCAATAAAGTGGCTTAAAACAAAATACGTACCTTATGTATAAAAGCAAAGGCAGCAATATCCAAAAAATTTATCACCGAGGATTACTAATTTAGAATGTACTGCAGGGTTCATCGTCATCAAGGCTGATGATGGACTGGACCCTGCAATGGTATCCAAACCTTGGCCAGAAAGGTACTTGAGTGTTTCAAACTATTTCGCAAAACCGTTTTCTTATGCTGATGATATTGTAACGAGGCTAAAAAGAATCACGCACTCAGGGAAGTGACAGTTCTTTGAAATAATTACAATACTACCAAAGATTCCAGAATAGCCTAGCGTAATCTTCCTTTCGCTTTCGAGAAAGGTCTCCACAGTTCCAGGAACATCTGGAAGCTACGAGAAAACACTATAAAAGTCTAGCGAATACTAGAGAATTCTCGAAGGTTCGAAAATTCAACGTTATCAGGGTATAAATAAACGGATCCAGGACGCGGAGGGACATTGTTATTTTGACGTTTCCAAAGAAGCGAAAGCAGTGTTACCATTAGGCGTGTGAACTAAGCGACAGATAATTAAGTGAAGTACTTAACCTTGTGCGATATTTGAGCGAATATTCTGGAAAAAGTTCTCACGTAGCGAAATAAACCGGAGAGGATTGCAATACGTGCTGAAATTGGATGGATTGTTCTAGTGAATAGTGAATAAAGTGTCAAAGCGATTATAAAGTGTCTATTTACGAGTGATAAATTTAATAGTGTTAAGAGACTTTGTACGTTTGTTTAATTAATTATTCAGTAATCAATAAATCCGTTATTGCATTTCAGTGTTTTCTTTAATTCCTCCTGCAGCTCCGACACGTGATAATACAAATAATTATTTTTGCGAAAGTTTTGCTCAATTTTACCGAATGCATTTTGAAGAGGTCGTGCGAGTGTAAGCCGTGTGTTTTCCTGAATTTTTTCATACCGTTTCGGAATCGCATATACAACACGTAAAACATTGGCAAATTAATCAATTTCGTTGCTGAATTTTAATCACACAGGTACTGCGCAGTATAATTCTTTTGAAATTTATTGCACATTATTAATTCCGATCGTGTCGAATTCCCACCGTATTCCGTCTTAATTTTTTAGCCCATTAATATTTTTGATTGTATAAATTTGTCGGGTTGGATATTTCAATCAAAGCGGCCGCGGCCACGCACTGTGCCGACGTTTTTGTAACCTAGGCAAAACGATAAACCTTTTATCTCTCACTTCGTCTTCCAATTTACGTAATAGAAATAAAAGCCCACCGTACAACTGTGGGCGAAAGGAACAACGGAATGAGTCAATAAAATAAAGTTTTGAGTTAAGATCTTTAGATACATATCTAGAAAGTAAAAATTAGATGGGTCAGAAAATAAGATAAATTGCGATTATCTTTTAATTTTTTGAAAAAAGTCGGATGACATGATTAATTATTTGAAAAATTTGACATGAAACAACGACATCAGTCTACTTGGTTGAATGTTCTTGTGCAAAAATCAATACTACTGGTGCAAAAATTTGATAAAAGCTTTAGGAGACATTTCGTACACGAACGGAATTCCCAAGTTGGTTTTGTCTCTCCTTAAGGGGGGGGTAAGGTTTTTAAATTTTTTTTTTGCATTTTATTTTTAAATTTTTAAATGAATGTATAACATCGCAAGAATATTGTGTCAAAATTTCAAGTCAATCGGAGCAAAATTGACGAAATTATGAACATTTGAGCGATACTGATTTTCTATACCTGCTCGGGCAGCTGAGAGACGCGCTCACCTGAGGACTACCGGACGTGCTTATTGTATTGGAAGAGTTTTGTGTAGACAAGGACTAAAAGATGCTGATGATGAAAGCTCTTTGCTGTGTGAACATGGCATCGACGATCATGTGTAAGTATAAAATAAGTGTTGAGTTTTATTTTGAATTTTACAGTGTGCAAAACTTTAAAGCGTTTTCCCTACATCACACGTTTTCGAAGTCGGTGTCCATCATAACTTCAAAACTACTGCATCGATCCTTTTGAAATTTTGAACACTATTTCTATACATAATTTACGAGGTAAAGCTGTCGAGTTTTTTTCAAATTTGTTATTAATTTTTATTTTTTAATAACAAATTAGTCGATATTTTTCGCGAAAAATCGCGTTTTTCCCTTCAAAGTGTTCCAAAAAATTGAAAAATTGAAAATTCAAAAAACCCTCCCAGCGTTACCTGGGAAAATCTATTATCTAACGAATGAACTTTGATTTTTTGATTTCGGATGATCGAGCACCAAGTTATGATGGACACCGCAATTCTCCTTTTTTCCGAGACACGTTTGAATAATTGCTGCCATTGCCGTATTTTTAAATATTTCGTCTTGAAAATTTTACACAATATTCTTCAAATGTCATACTTTAATGTACCATTGGTTTAAATAAAGAGAATAAATAATGAAATAAAACAATCAACTTTGTTTTTTTCCACTTATATTTAAGCCACTTGTTTCACTACATGTTTCGGAAACGTCCGTTTCCTTCATCAGGTGAATTAAGACTGAGGTTTATGATCGTGTAGTTAACTTATCTCAACACACATTTAAACAAAAAGAATTAAACCTCCTCTCAAAAGGAATGAAATACAATATCCCGAGAAAAAATATGGAAAAATCTTTGGAAATATTAGCTGTCGATACTGAAACTGCCGTGTACAGAGGAAATAATGCGATTAAATACACCTGTGCAGAGACAATAAAAAGTTTTATAAAAAAGTTTAAAATTAAAGATTCTTATTTACATGAGATACAGACGGTCAAAAACATAAAACAAGTGCTAAATGATCAGAATCTAACATTCACTCGAGCTGATAAATGAAACTCCATCGTGATCATACCAACAAAAGATTACAATGATAAAATTTGTGATTTTTTAAAATGTGATATATTTGAGTGTATAAATAACGACTTAACTAATAAATTTCAAAAAATAGTAAAGGATACAGTGAACTCTTGTAATATCGTATTTAATAGTGACATTAAAAAGCAATTAATATTAATGAACCCATCTGTCCCAAAATTCCAAGGATTAATCAAACTTCACAAAAACCCCATTAGTATTAGACCAGTTGTTAGCGCTTGTAATTCCCCGTCATTTAAATTATGTAAAATGTTTGTTTCTATTGTCAAAAACCTTAAAATCTTTCAACCAAAATACACAGTGAAAAATTCCTTAGAGTTAGTTGAAAAAATAAAATATACTGTCATTCCAAATAACGCTAAATTGATATCCTTTGATGTAAGCAATTTGTTTACCAATGTACCGATCGAAGATTGTAAAAACATATTTAAAGAAATGACCAAAAATCTTGATTCAAAATTGGTAAACGAATTGTTAAAAATATTAAATATTTGTACAACCCAAAATTATTTCTGTTATTTAGATAAGATATATTGTCAAAAAGATGGACTAGCTATGGGTCAACCATCCAGTCCCCTATTAGCTGATATATTCATGAATTCTGTAGAAAATAATTTATTTAATTCTAAAAATAGTTTAGTAAAAAATGTTCTTCTGTGGTATAGGTATGTCGATGACATATTTTGTGTATGGACAGGCACAGACCGACAACTACAACAATTTCTCACATTTATCAATACACTACACAAAAACATAAAATTCACAATGGAAACAGAATCAGACAGAACGCTCAATTTTCTTGACCTAAACATAAAAAGAACAAGCAATAACACATTTTCATTCAATATATACAGAAAACCAACATTTACAGACAATATTATACACCAATCTTCACATCACCCAATATCTCATAAAATGGCAGCATTTCATTCTATGATAACTAGATTAATATCGATACCATTAAGCAAAGAAAATTTCCAAAGAGAATTAAAAACAATACAAACAATAGCACTCAACAACGGCTACAAAATAGATACAATACAAAAAATTTTAAATAAAAAAATCCAAAGAAACATAATAAAAAAATATATATACAACTCTTTTACCAAAGACACACACAATAATTGGCGAAAAATACTTTATATAGATACAATATCATACGATATTACCAGAAAACTACCAAATAATATAAAACCAGCTTTCTACACGGACAATACAATCGAAAAACAATTGAAAAATAGTAAATCTAAAAATCCTAACAAATTACACTGTAGTGGTATTTATAAACTAGAATGTGGAGATTGTGAGATGTCATATATAGGAAGGACAGGCAGATCAATTGAAAAAAGATTTAAAGAACATAAAAGGTGCCTCACAAATCACAATTTTTCAGAATACGCCAATCACATTATAGAAAATAACCACACTTTCAGCAATACAAAAATACACATCCTACATAAACAGACATACGGCCTTAAACAAAATAATTTAGAAACACTTGAAATTCATAAAAACATAAACACAACAAATAACATAATCAATAATCAAATACAACCCTTCACATCACCCCTTCTTACAATGTTCCCGATCTCCCACCACTTAGATTCCCCCTCCACTTCTACCGAATCCACAACACACACACCAGACAACCATTCCTACATACCTCAGTCTTAATTCACCTGATGAAGGAAACGGACGTTTCCGAAACATGTAGTGAAACAAGTGGCTTAAATATAAGTGGAAAAAAACAAAGTTGATTGTTTTATTTCATTATTTATTCAAAAAGCAATATGTCCGCCAGTGAAACTTGGAACATTATAAACAATTTTTAAGTAAATTGAAAGCTGGATTTAGATGAATAAGATTAAATCATTATTTGCCGAATTTAGAGCATTTACCTGCACTTCCTCAGCCATAGCAACCTCCATCATGCTTCGTTTTCTGTTTTAAAGTTTCAATTTTGTCAACCACCTGTCAAAGCAAACCAGACGCGCAGACGCTTTGGAAGACTCAAGGGTGTCATGGCGGCTGACCACCGGCTGACAAGGAACCGGATATTATCCAACATGGCTATAACGTCACGGCTATTCTGTGGTTCGTGTCTTCTCTATTTTGTGGTTCGTGCACAAGATACAAGATGGCTGACGATAAATCAGTGCGTATGACGTCACGGCTATTCTGTGGCGCCACCTTATAGTTGTCTCTCGGTACTACGAGTGCCCATCCCCTGCATATCATTTGTGGCGGAAATGTCGCCCGATGAGGTTATGATGACAGCTGCTTATATTAGGTCCTTACATATGAAATTGGCGTTTAGTATGGGAGGAACATAAAGCCGACTTTTTTTTATTATAATATATTTATTTAATCAAAGTATGTACCATTGCTATCAATGCACTTTTGCCATCTCATAGGTAGTTCATCGATCCCTTTACTAAAAAAAACATTCGGACGGGAATCAATAAAATCTTTGCAGGCGGTTTGGACTGCCCCATCGGAGTTGAATTTTTTCCTTTGCAAGAAGTTATCCAAATTTCTAAAAAAATAATAATCTGTTGGGGCAAGGTCCGGAGAGTACGGTGGATGTCTTAGACATTCCAATTGAAGCTCCTCTAATTTGGTAGCCGTCTGTTGTGCAGTGTGTGGTCTAGCGTTATCATGAAGCAGCAGTGGCCTAGAGCGATTAACCAGCCTCGGTTGTTTAGCAGCTAGCTTTTCCATCATGGTTTGCAGTTGCTGACAATAGACATCTGCCGTAATCGTCTGGCCAGATTTAAGAAAACTGTAGTGAACGACACCAGCACTAGTCCACCAAACGCTCACAAGTAACTTTTTTGGAGTCAATTTTCGCTTGGGGCATGGTTTGGCTGGTTCGGCAGGGTTCAGCCATTGCGATGAGCGCTTCCGATTATCGTACAGGATCCACTTTTCATCACAGGTAATGATTCGATTTAAAATCCCTTCATTATTGTGCCGGTTGAGTAATGCAACGCAGCAGTCAACGCGCGTTTGTTGATTTGCTTCACTCAATTCGTGAGGTACCCACCTTTCAAGCTTTTTCACCTTACCAATTTGCTTCAAGTGGATTAAAACAGTTTTATCACTAACACCGCAGCCTGCAGCTAACTCGGATGTGGTTTTCGATGGATCCGCTTCCACAATAGCCTTAAATTCTTCATTATCAACTTTGGTCTCCGGCCGTCCACGGGGCTTGTTCTGCAGGTCGAAATTTCCAGAACGAAAACGTTGGAACTAAAAACGCACTGTGTTTTCTTTTGCGGCACCGTCGCCATACACATCATTAATCCTTCGAGCCGTCTCTGCAGCACTGGTGCCACGGTGGAACTCGTACTCGTAAATAACGCGATATTTCAAGTTTTTCATTTTGTAAACTGAGTGACGCAAAGAAAAAAACAATTGAGGAAAAAACAAATGAATTATAATTTTCAAAACACAAATACATGAGTAAATAGCTGTATAAATTTGGATTTGGAATTCCTAACCAAAGAGAAGATATTTGAGATCAAATTTGCCAGTACGGCAAAACGCCAATTTCATATGTAAGGACCTAATATATTTATTTTAACGAGTGTATCGCGTACCCGTACCCAAGTGGTGTATGAAAAACGCATCTGTGAGAGGGATGAAAAAAATTGAATGCTTTCGTGGCGCCGCATAAATCTTCTCATATGGGGTGTTATTCTCAGTAGGTCAGTATAGAAAAAATAGTTGACCCTCTACCTCTACAGGCGTTGGAACAGTTTCTTAACACGGTCCCCACATTCTTCGCTGCCCGGTGATTTCGCACATGTGGTCGTCTTCAAGCTGGCGCCGGAATCAATAATAAAAAATAAAAACACGTACCTACCCGCTGCTTGGGGTGTTTACGAAAAATTAAATTAAGATTTATTATTTTAACACGGACTTAAACTAAATTATACAAGGCAGGTTGGAATTTAATGATAAGGTAGCAGCACTAGTTGAAGGAATTTAACATTGGTTATACTTATACTGTTAATTTCATAATGTTGCATTTTATGTTCTACATTGTTGCTTTTTATACAATATTGTAAACGCCCACCAGAGCGTTGGTTAATGAATAAATATAAAAATAAAATTAAATTAATAATTGTGATGACGATGATGTTTTAGTTTAACTTTAATTTATTTATTATTAAGAAATTTAATTTAATTTTAAATTATGTACTGTAATATGTGTAATGATTATGAGATTTAAGTTTAAATGATGAAATATGTTTTGTGTTGCACTTATAAGAAATATTATGAAAGTTTTATATTGCTACATTCTGTACTTTATTGTAAAAGCCCACCAGGGCATTGATTAATAAAAATAAAATTAATTAAATAATTGTGATGACGATATTGATTAGTGTTAGTTTAGTTTTGATTTAAATTTAAATTATGTAGCGTATTATGTGTAATGATGATAAGGTTAAATTTAAATTATGTTCTATGTTTTGTGTTATGATTGTAAGAGATATTATGATGGTCTTATTTATAATAATTACCGTAATTTTAAGTGCAATAATTATTAGGAAATTATCATTGTAATATGTATGTACCTACATAGTTGTAATATTTGCTGTGCGTAGATATAAGTGACTTTACTCGAAAATTTGGCCTACAACGTTTAGGTCGAATATTTAGATCGGGTTCCAAGAAGGGGCTGGGCGATCTGTTACAGCCAATGTGCAGTCTCGGATCATTTGGCGCCACCCGGAGATCCAATCAGAGGGAGGTAAGAACTCCCTCCAGCGCGGCGGGTACATCCCAAAAACGGAGAGGATATAATGCCTGACGCAGCCCCAGAGCAAAGAGAGTTGGTCAGGAAGTTCTGTGAGAAGAGTACGTACGTCAGGGAGTTTTATGAAAAGAGTTGGTTAGAAAATTCTGTGAGAGGAGTACGTACGGCAGGGAGTTTTATGGAGGGAGTTGGTTAGAAGTTTTGTGAGAGAAGATACGTCCGGGAGTTTTGCGGGAGCGGTAAGTCGGAGAGTTTTGAGATGAGAAGAGGGCAGTCAATGGAGAGAGATCGTCAGAGAGTTTGATGGAGAGGAGTTCGTCAGAGATTCGATGTTGAGAGTACATCGGAGAATTTTGGAGGGAAGAGGGCAGTCGGCAAGATGCATTGCGACGCCGCGATAACGAACGAGGAAGCCGCTGAATGATGCACGTCGATGAGAGCAGACGAAGAGTGAAGTAACAATAAAGAACTAGCAGGTGGATTGAATAGCTTGCTTAGGGCGAAGACAAGAAGAAGAGAGACGAAAAGGTCGACGCCAGGTGGAGACTGAAGTGACCATCAGGAGCCATCATCATTGGGCAGTGACGGCGTGATGGTGCACGGAGCAGATGACACAAGGACACGACTCACTCCAGGATAGTTAAGGTAGTTGTAAATTATTTTTAAATATTCAAACCTTCTCGTTTATCGTAAATTAATGTCTAAATTTTTCGATATAAGATTTTCTTGTTTTGTGTTCCATTATATTTCCAACCTGCCTAATGTTTTATGTAAATAAATTAGAGTCAATTGGTTTTTCGCGAATCTTATTTTCCCTCCCCGCTTAAACGTAAGAGGAGAAAAAGCTGGTGGGTGCGAAATTATTTACTGTAAAGAGAAAAAGGATGGATATTCTATGCGATCTTCGAATGTCTGATGGATCTTTTGTCAATTTCACTCGAATGACAACTGATTTTAAAAATTTATTACAAATAATCGGGCCTTCCATAGCCAAGCAAGACAATATTAAGGAACGCTGTTGGCCCTCACATCATTTTATTTTTATATTTATGGTTTGAAGTGTCCCACAAAATTGTGCGGATTTCTACCAAAGCTACCGAGCTCTGGCTCGATGAGTTGGAGAACAATTTCATTTCCCCACATTAATGACATGTTGACGGATACAGCGCATGCGCATTCACTTTTAAACATACCACGTGGTACTGACGCGCGGCGCGATGTCGCTCGGGTACCGTGCGCATGGCAACGTTGCCGCGGCACGTAGAAATGCCCCGCTATGTTGTGCGCGACGTCGCGGAACAGTGCTCATCTATCTTCATTAGCCATTGATTAATTTTGAATATTAACATATTTGTTGATTAAATAAATAATAAACTAATTTTCTATGATTTTTATTTGCCTGCAAGTATCTTCCTTTATCAATTTACTGGCGATAATTTTGTGAAATTTTCTCAATTAAGGTACTATCCGGTAACCGCCGGATATTAAGGTACTATCCGGTATCCGGCCGGTTAGCTACCGGATATCCGTTTCATCTCTAGAAATACTCTACTCTATGGTCGAGGCTGGACTAAAATTAGCAAAACGGAGTTAGTGACACATGTTCAAAGCTAAAAAGGATGAAACCGTTTGACAAATTCATATAAAACCTTATTATAATGGAGATATCAATTGCTTTTGATAGTAAAATATAATAAACAATTCATATAAATGTCAAATTTGGCATAGAAGTACGTTTCGTAGTGAAATAAATGACAAGGAATATTCTGCCATAAACATACGTTCGTTCTGGATTTCTATCGGCATTCTGGTTTATAACAATGTCATACTTTGGAATTTTTATTTTAAAATAATAATTAAGGTGTTTTTAATTAAAAATGTAACTTTTTAATAGTGGATGAGACTCAATGTGCGGATATAAATACAATATATCGTTTTTAAATCATCTCTTTATATTAATAAAAAGTGTTTTAAAATCATCAAAAATGCAAAAATTTGTTACAAATTTAAGGATTTATAACTTTGTTAATATTTAGCATTTCTTAATTGTTTTCGTAGGGTTTATTTATAAAAAAGTTGACTTTAAAATCAAAAGAAAAAATATTCTGCGTACGTATAAATATTCAGTAAAAATTAATCTCACGTAAGACACTAAAAACGGATTTTTTGGCCACGGCCTGTCGATTAATGCTTATCTTTTTTTTATCACTGTAAATAATGTTCATTTTATTACTTTTATATAAGAAAAAAGGTTCTATCTAAGTTATCACCATAAAAAATGCAGTCTAGTTTATACATTCTGATATAAATTAAAAATAAAAACCCTCATTTTCGTAAAAAAAAATGCCGAAATATGCATTTGCAATGAATGTGCCGCTTTAACTAGCAAACTTCTCTTTTCTTTGCTTCTGTGTGTGCACTAATAACAGTGTGGCACAAGTCATAATGGAATTAAGTTTTTTTAGTATCGAAATAAAAACCGGAGTTTTTTTGGAAATTCTCGATTGAAATTTTTGAACCCCTCTCTCACTTTTTAAAATTTGTTTAGGTTTGAGTTAAAGTTGTTAAATTTATTTAGGCCCCCTTCTAAAATTGCATCACACTGCTCCTTGCATTGTTTTTGCATGGGAATTTTTCGATAATAATGCATTAAAAGTCAATAAATGTATATTGTATGAATAAAAAGAGTTTCTGAATTTTTAAAACTATAGACATAATACAGTGACTGCTATTAATATCCGCTTCTTATATGAGTTAATTTTAGAAAACCTCATACGCGCATTCCACATTTCACCGTTTACAATGTTTTCCTGGCCAAATATATGCAAGTAAGAACTTATTTTATTGGCTTTCTACTGGTTAATAACACTAAAAATTAACTGCTCTCTAGTATGTATATGTCAAATTCATACAGATAGACGTCAAGGGGTGTTTGACAGTTTGATTGTCAAGCTCAATAAGATTCCTCAATTAATTACCGTTTCGTTATGTGTTAGCTAAAAATATGTTAATATACTAAGTTTAGTTGGGAAAAAATTAAAACTACCTATTAAAATGGCGGAAGCGCGGAATGATGACAGCATTCTCGAGGGTTTTTTGTGTCCTATATGCAAAGCTGATTTGAAATCGCCTAATCAACTCACGATTCATTTCGAAACACTGCACCAAGAGGAACAGGATGTATTAAAATCCTTGAAGGCTATGTTTGGAAAAGCGAAAAAAAAAATTCTCAATTTAGATGAGACCGCATTAAAAGAGACATTTGAGAAAACCGTGAGATTCACCCCTGAAAGCATTCTGGGCTTCTATGAACCTCAGGAATTAGGTAGCTTTAGAAGTGTCTCTGAATATTACAAAGCGGTTAGATCTGCGAAATTAGAAAGATATGCTGCTGAAACAAACAAGTTGCTAATAAGACTAGACAAACTTGTAGCCAACATGCCTACAGATCAAAATCTTAGAAAACAACATGAACAAGAGGTAAGCGAAATTAGTGACTGGAATGGTTAGTTGAAGTGTGTGTTATGATTTCCTAATGATATAAAAGATGGCGGAATAATCCAAGATGATGGTCCCGTTGTTCATACAATGAAAATAAGTATTTTAATATATAATTTAACGTCCTGTTAATTTAATCTAACTAAAATAATCGTAATCTAAATTAAACAAACCAAACCTTATGACCTAACCTAACCAAACCTAATAACCTAACCTAACCTCATATATTGCCTATGAAATGTCAAAATATGCAGTGCATTTTTCGGAACTTTAAAGTGTAAATCTTATTATAAATATTGTAAATCTCTACTTACTATTTAAACGTAAATTATCTTTCATTTCTTTATTTATCAAATAGATCAAATTATCTTATTTCAATAATATAGTGAAATACTCATTTTCGTTGTATATGTAACGGGACCATTATCTTGGATTTAGCCATAGATAAAATAGATGAATTACTTTTACCTACTCGGTCTAAGAATACTCTAGTCCAGTATGCCTGTGGTTGAGTGGACATTTAGAATTCCAATTTTCGTTTTTATTTTATTAACCTTAGAATAATTTGAACCAAAGAATTTGGAAATATCTACACAGGTGTTGGTACATTTGTTTCAAAATTTATGCTTTTGCTTTTGAGAATATGTCTACTTTCATATTTGTGAGAATCAAACACATCACTGCATCATTATCGGCACTACAATCAATGTTGTAATTATGTACTGAGAACTGAATATTGTCACTGTATATACTATAAAAAAACCTATGTGACGTTTTTGACGAAAATGAGTTATTGATACCATTCGACGCGTATTTTTTTTCTCCATCGTCAACATAAAAGTCCATGTAAAAATAATTTACTAGGCCTAAATGAGAGCTATATTAATTAAAGCCTATGTGCAAGCTTCCTAAATCGTGCATCCGAATTAATCCTATGTGACGAGTGTCCCATAAGATGTTTTGAATGTGCTTTGTCCTTGCTCTTTTTAGCACATAGGATATATTCTAGACTGCGGTGATTTTAACAGTTCGCGCTTGTTGCCATTTGGAGTGTTGTTTGAGTGACGAAAAAGCTAATCATATTACATTGATTAAAAGTTTTTTTGCAAATCAATACACAAAACAAAAAGTTTACATTCGCCAAAAGAAGATTTTACGTAAATGTCATATGAGACGCCGAAGATAAGTTTGAAGAACTCTTATTTATGTAAGTCTATCATAGAGGCAGACGGTCACAAAGACTCTTCTTACCTTTGTGCATTAAAAAAATGAGAAAAAGATTTATGATTTATCTCAACTCGATGTATAAAGAAGCATCGTAAAAACATGCCAATAAACGAAAAAAAAAAATCCGGACACAATGTGTTCTTATTAAACAGTACTGGAGAAAACTGTAGAATCTGGAAGAAAATTTTATTCAATACCTTGTGTATTGGAAATAACATTTTTAAAAGATGGAAAACGCCAATAATAAAGGAAGCATCAGAAAATGATGAAAATATTCATCCTGCAGCTCTATTAAAGAAAATTGAGATGAATAATGCCACAGAGACAAACATAAGAACATGGCAAGATCTTCTGCTAATGATCCTGATCCAATATTACAGGGCTAAGTCAAACAGATGACATGTTGAGTTTTCGTTCCTGTCTCTGCAATACATGCTGTCAGTGAAATACATGTTGCATTAATAAAAGTTTGGCTATTGTGGGCAGGAATTTATTTACAGAAGTACTAAAACGTGAAAAGGTGTCAATTTACAGGCGTCGGAAAGACCAATGTGAAACTTTGTAGGTTATTGAAGTGACAGCGTTAGTCAAATTCAATACGAACAACACGTAGAAGAGAAGAACAGGAAAAAGAGGCAAAAAAAGCAGCGAAAGACAGTTACATCAGTCTTTGGTTTTGACATTGGACTCGCAAAGTATTCTGCTATATCCTATGCGGTATATTACAAACAAGTGCTACACTAATTAATTATTTTCATTAATTAATTAATTAATTAATTAATGAAATTAAATTAATTAATAATGAATTAATGAATTAACACATTAATTAATTTCACTATTTACGTTTTAAATAATGCAGATGGTAGCTGTACTCGTGGCATAAAGCAGATTGGGGAGTGACATTAAACGTACAAATGTACGTTGTACTGTACGTACAATACGTACGATTATGTACAAAACATACCAAAAAATTACACTAATACTATATAGAAATCTGATCGTTGCAATTACCAGAACAGAAAACTCTTGCTAGCGAGTGCTCTCAGTGACCATTCCAAAGCTGCATCAGCCACCATGGAGTTAAACTTGAGAATTATACTTGAAAAAAGACGCATAATAATGGAGGCTGATAATATACAATCCATCTTGGTGCACTTCTTAAAGCTGCCGATATACTCTCCTATATTCAGGAGAAAGGCAAGACCTTCCCTAAACACACAAGACTGGTCAAGTTCCATTCCTTGAGGCTTTACTATGAACTTTATCTTACAAAATCCAAATATAAGCACTTACGAGAGCTTAAAGGAATCACATATAAGGATCATCATCCTTTTTTAGATTATGATTCTTTAACTTTCAGTCGGCGTATTTAAATAGTCCGATTACTTGTTTTTTTGTTGTAAATGTCTGAATTAGGAGTCAGACGAAGAAGGAGGTTTAAAACAGAAGCAATGAGGGAACATTCCCAGTCCTGGTTCAATCGCAATTTGAAAGTATTTTAGTGTCCATTAATCTGTGGCAAAAGATACCCCTCTTTCTTGGTCTCAAATTTAAAAAATAAATGTTGTGGACATTTTTAACGCTGTATAGTAACAACGTCCTTGACATTAACTCATTTTCGTGAAAGTTACTAATCTTATTTGAAATGCAATGGTGATTTATGTTATTATTGTCTTCTAGATTTTTTTTAAATAGAGGTGCAAACACAATATACTTGTCGCATCAATATTCATAGTATTTTGATGAATGAAGAATATTGAATCACTAGGCGAGAATCATAACCATTAGACAAACAAGCTACTCTTCTTTGTAATTCAACTATCGCTTAAATAAAGAAAATGGTTATCTTTTTTAATACCTGTAGCAAGTTTATTTTATTAAAAGATGCAATAAAATAACTGAAGAGAATGCAAATATGATGTAAACATTTCCATCGATGTAGGATCAGCTAAAAGCCAGTGACTTTAACATATTGATGAAAACTCTGCCCACCCCTGCAGAACATACTTTCTATAGTAACCTAAGCTAAAGTCATTATATATCACCTTCAGCTTGTAAGCTGTAGCTCCAGTAATGGCTACATTATATTTTCTCCACACACAACTTACATTTTGTGGAAACTACTCAGTATAGAATAAAGCCTATGTGCCGAAAGCAAGCTGAAAGTATGCAAAGAATTAAACCTATGTGCCCAAAACATGAGAAAATGTCAATTTTTCATATAAATAATGGACATATACTAAAAAATACAGTGCTGTTCATCTAGGAAGTTTGCCTAATAATTATTTAAAACATTTTTATAAATCTAGTCAATGCAATTATTTTTAAAACAGTTTTATTCATTTATCTCAGAATGTACTAAACGTCACACAGGCTTTATAATATATGAGCCCTTGCCCGGAATAACGTTGTATCCAACAATACTCTCATTCCGAGAAAAATTGAAAAAATGAAACCAGTTACAATTTATTACATTTTATATTTTAAATATAACAAACATATAATTCTTAACTAATCTCAATATAAAACAGGGAAAAAAGGCAATTAAATTTGAATCTATTGTAAAAAAACATGCTGAATCAGTGGAAAAACGTTGTATAAGAAATTTTCACAAACAACGTTATTCCGCAAAACGTTTTTTATTTATTCTGCTTTACTTAATAATGATTTTTAAAAGCAGCATGCTCATCTAACATGAATTCACAAATGTCATCGTGGTCCTTGAGCTTAGCAGTCTTATTGGCAGTGGATTGGAATTCATTAAAGTTAGTTCCAGGCTCCCTAACTGCATGATTTTTTTTCCATACGGTAGCTAATCTTCCCCTTCTTCCACAAAGAGTTGGTAGAAGGCTATAGGAGGTCCATGCTTCTAATTCTTTGTGGAAGGTTCTAGCTCTGATTGTGATGGGATCATCAGTAGGTAAAGAGCTTTTACGGAATGATAAGTCTCTCGTACATACTATTACCTATCTCCGTCTGTTTGCTGAATATGGCGTCGGACATTCAATTTCTCATGATTACTTTTTTTATTATAATTCAGTAACCTGAATTATGATTGAATATTTATATTGATATTAAAATGGAGAAAACATCCCGGATTTAAACATTTTTGGCTCAAATTCGACCCTACGAAAAAGAATGAGGAATTAAATAAACTTTTTGTATCGGTATTACTTTAAGTTACGATACAAAGAGCATTATTATAAAAAATAATACCAGCATTATTATCAAAAAGCATTTCAAATATCAATATGGATAAATCAATTGAGTAAAATCGGTTAACGTTCGACAAAATAATATTGTCACATATGAAATTACAATATCAATCAGAACTGCCAAATCGTATACAACGTTATTCCACAAACATGTTCCGGCGGGTCAATTGCAGGTTTGATAATATTTTTTCTGGATAAACACTCCTTTCCTGCATCCTTCAACTTATTTGCTTTGATATCTTTCCAGTTTAAAACATTAGATGTTCGTTTTCTCTCTTTATTCATGTGAATTAAACCACGCTCCACGATATTGACGCGCGGCGACGCCATTTTGAGAAACAATGTACAGCGTTCTTCCACAAACCAATAACTTTAAAATGCAGCCAGAAACCTAAATATTTTTTTCTTGACGTATTATCTACCTTAAACGATGCATAATAACATATCCAACATAACTGCATCAATAACTCAAAATTTACATTTGTGTTGGATACAACGTTATTCCGGGCAAGGGCTCATATACAGCAACGATATGTTATTTGACTTTTTATTTATTGTATATTTATTGATGCAATACAGTGCATGCATACAAACTTTTTTTATTACAAACAAATAAATTTCAGATTCATGTAGGTACCAATAAAATGCAGTATACGAAGAAATATTTCAAATTTAAGATAATTTATAATCTGTATGCATAAACATGGCATGTCGTAAAATATACATATTATTTATATTCTGCTTGGATGGTGTAGGTATCTATTTGTGAATGTGTTAGGATGAATGTTGGTGTATTATTAAGGCCCGGTTGTTTCAAGTTCGATCAAAGTAAGCGGTCGATAAAAGCATAGATTTTTACGAAAATGGATCGTCTGATTGGTGGAGAACGTAAAATTTCAGTTTAAACTCTACGCTTACTTTGATCGAATTTGAAACAACCGGGCCTAAGAGGTGGACTTGGTAATTGACAAAGACCATCATCATTTTTGTTTTAATAATAAAATAAATAATAATGGTATTTGATGACAATGAGTCATGCTAGGTTCATTTATAAATTCATACCAATAATTTTTAAAACTCTCTTTATAATATGATCATTAATTTATTTCTTTTTCGACTTAATATTTTAATTTATAAAATCTGTATTATTTGATCTCTATTCCACATGCATGCCAAAAGTTACATCAGCAATATTAAATATTTAATAAGTATATAAATTTAGTATTTCGAGGAATATTTGTCGATAGAACCAAAAGGTTGTCTTGATAATATATAACTATACTAGCTGTTTGTACACGGCGTTGCACCGGTTAAGGATTAAGTTTAAAATAAATTTGTGAGGGAAAACAAAGGTTCGATTCGAAAGGTATAGATTTGCATTGAAAATATATCAGGGGGAGGGAAAAGGGTCAAAGAATAGGGGGGAGATGTCACAAATGTTAACTGCCGAGTCCTGAAGAATAATTTTGCAAATTTTGAGCCCGATCGGTTGAATGGTACAGATTCTCATGAAAAATATATCAGGGGGAGGGTAAAGGGTCAAAGAATAGGGGGGAGATGTCACAAATGTTAACCGCCGAGTCCTGAAGAATAATTTTGCAAATTTTGAGCCCGATCGGTTGAATGGTACAGATTCTCATGAAAAATATATCAGGGGGAGGGTAAAAGGTAAAAGGGGAGGGAGGAAATGTCATTTTTGTTACCCTCCGGGTCCTAACAAATAAGTTTCCAAATTTTAAGTCCGATCGGTCGAACGGTACAGATTTGCATTGAAAATATATCAGGGGGAAGGGAAGGGGTAAAATAATAGGGGGAAAATGTCGCGTATGTTACCCGCCGGGTCCTAAAGAATAAGTTTCGAAATTTTGTGTCCGATCAGTCAAACGGAAAAAATTTTTTTTTGCATCGAAAAAATATCAGGGGGAGGAGAAAAGGTAAAAGAGGAGGGAGGAAATATAACCTATGTTACCTGCCGAATCCTAAGGAATAAGTTTACAAATTTTGAGTCCGATCGGTCAAACGATACAGATTTGCATTGAAAATATATCAACGGAGGGGAGGGGTTAAAAGAATAGGCGGGAAATGTCACATGTATTACCCGCCAAGTCCTTAAGAATAAATTTCCAAATTTTGAGTCCGATCGGGCAAACGATACAGATTTGCGTCTAAAATATATCAGCGGAGGGGAAGGGTTAAAAGAATAGGGGGGAAATGCTGCATATGTTACCCGCCGATTCCTTAAGAATAAGTTTCCAAATTTTGAGTCCGATCGGTCAAACTGTACAGATTTGAATCTAAAATATGTCCAGGGTGGGGAAGGGGTATGAGAGTAGGGGGAAATATCGCCTATATTACCCGCTGAGTCCGAAAGAATAAGTTTCCAAATTTTGAGTCTGATCGGTCAAACGGTACAGATTTGCATCTAAAATATGTCAGGGGGAGGGGAAGGGGTATGAGAATAGGGGGGAAATGTCGCCTATGTTACCTGTCGAGTCCTAAAGAATTAATTTCCAAATTTTGAGTCCGATCGGTCAAATCAACCTGAATCTGATGTTTTCACCGACGCTACTAGTGTGGGTAACAGTTGCTGTAAATATGTGTAATATGATGCAACATTTTTACTCCAATCCAATTTTTCTTTCACTTTTATTCCAATTTTTAATCCAGTCCAATCTCCTACCTAATATTCTCAATCTACTTAATATTTTAATCTGTTTTATTTTATTTTGTTTTATATTCAGATAGTTCCATGGCTGGATGGATCATCTGTGAAACTGTGCCCAGGATGTGCAAAAGCATTTAACATTGCCCGACGTCAGCATCACTGTCGGCTCTGTGGATCTATTCTCTGCCATGATTGTTCTTGCTTCTTTGACATTAACATAGCAAGTTAGTATACTTTATTTCTTAATCTTTAACGATTTAGTAAATTATGTTGTTTTCTGTTAGAAGATAAGCTACAGTCTGCGGTAATACAAATATATATCTGTAGATATTTGTAGAGATCTATGATAAAAATAAGTATTATAATAACCTCAGTTATGTTGATACATTCCTGGTTTTTCAACCAGCAACTCTTTGATTATATTGAAGAACACAATTAATCTGGTTGGCTTTGCAGTAACTCTTGTCGTCGGACATATAACCTTTTATCATGGATGATAAAAGGTTATCGTGCGCAGCGCAAGAAACAATCTCAGCCCATTCAGAGATTTCCACAAAATCTCAGAACTGGAGTAGTGTAGTACTCCTGCCATCATCCTCCCTTTCTTACATTATTATGTGGTTTTTGTGTCACAGATTAACGATGCATCAATAATAGGACAATTTGTATAATTTTATATAATACACTAAAACCTCGTTATTTCCAAAAAAAAACATTTTGAATTATGCGGAATCCCGTTAATTCAAAATTCGATGTAAAAAAAAATCCGATTGCGAAATTTGCCAAAAATTGTAAAACTCGTGAAAAAAACCGTTAATTTTGTGAAAAACGTCTGTATTTTTGCATATTTCAAAAAATCATTTCGAAAACGCATTACAGTAAAAATCGATTATACACTTCTCCAAAGGACATCAAAAGACGGGCTAGAAACAACAGAAAAGTAAACTGTTTACTGTTCTGTGAGTAAAACTGAGGAAAACGTAAAAGTTAACAAATTTGAATTGTATAGAAAAATGGTCTTTCGATGAAAATAAAAACAATGAATACTTTTAAAATGTACATATTGCTAAAAAACGTAAAATAATCCTATTTCGTAATCCAGGATATTTAGCCCGACCGCAATTTGGAGTCTTCTTCAGGATATTGTACCCACCCGTAGAAATTCTGTCATTCTGTCAATACCTTTACATTTTTTTCTATTGCTCTTTTTGTCGCGATATTTTTAGGGAAAATTGTAAGGAATATTAACAATTAACGCGGCTAATGTAATATCACAAATATATCAAACGATTTTACGCGCGCAAAACGGTGCGGCAGCCGTTGCGATTTTCGCGCCGACGATAGCTGATGGTAAAAGGAGTACAACTATTAAAAAGGGTCATTAGTCAAACGTTGAAAATACTTACATTCAGTAAATAGTTTGCCTCTTTTTACATTACTTTATTACTAACGTAATATGTACTCGATCGAGCCGGAACCCAAACACGAAAGATGCGCCGTTGAAAATACAAAATTCATCAAATGTTAAAGTTTTGCAAAGAAAAAGGAAATTTCGCTCGCAAATTTCAATTCATGTAGAGTTTAATTTTCTCAATATTTTGGTGTAGAACCTGGGGAAATGAAAACATTCCTCCGCGTAAATTGCGCGAAATATTTATATGGGAATGCATGGAGATGAAACGGGACTTCGACATTCGATGTAAATAGCGGAAAAACGGAAAACGAGGAACGTAAAACTGAAGTTTTGCTATATTTATTATGCTAATACAAAGATCGCGACATTTCTATTAATGAAGTACCCGATATTGACATATTTGTTCTTCTCCTGTGTGAAAAAAATCGAAATGTTTTTTAAATTTTATAAAATTTCAAAAAAATTTCGATTTATATGAACAAAAACGTATTTATTTATGGCGCAAGGGGCTAAAAATTATTTCGAATTACGAATTCCCGGGGTATTCGTATTATCGTTTTTTATGTTAATGTCAATTTACTATGAAATTAACATTTTGGGACTTGTGGGTTTTAAAAATTTCGAATTATGACGAATTTCGAATTATCGGGGTTCTTATTAACGGGGTTTTACTGTATGTCGTTAGCTCTCTGTCAAATTGTTTTTTTATGCCGTGAACGTGTATGGATGATAATTCTCAGCATTTTATAGACGATTAAACCTTATAATAGTTATAATGTTTTACTGAAACCTGCCATTAACTTGTGTGTTCATAATTTTTTTAAAAGACCTAGCATTTTAAAGGTTAATTAAGGCGGCTTTCATAAATGATGTAGTGGGGGAAGGGGGTCAGCGGAATTTTGACTAGCATGCCCTAACAACTGTACACACTTGCTCATTATTAGCATGCTTATTTTAAACATGTTCATAAATGAGCATGCTCAAAGTTAACAATCAAACACACATGCTTATTAGTGGCAGCTCTTGTCACAGAATAGAGAGGAACTCTAGTTCAAAATTGAAACATTGCAAACTGAAATAGAAAATTCAAGTGAACCAATAAATCAAAACAGTTCCTGGGTTTAATCAAACACACATGCTTATTACTGGCATGCTCTTGTCATCGAATAGAGACACTCTTATTCAAAATGCAAACTGCAAACAGAAATAGAAAATTCAAGTTAACCAATAATTCAAAATAGTTCCCGTGTTTCCATCCGCACATTTTTGATTTTAGTTTTTATAATTTTTATTGTAAGATTTGAATCATTTATGTCTTTTAATAAAGTTTCATAAACATTATTTCTTGCTATATTATTTTTACATAGCGGTGACCGAGTATTCCACAGTCATTCGTGATTCCTATAATAAATCAAATTTGTAATCAAAAATGTTTAGTTGTATTTGAATTTATGGAACGCTTATTACAAAGAAAATTAAACATTTAAATAACATAAACACAGTTATTAGAAAAAAAATCGAACTAAAGACAAATTAAAAAACATGAAAAACAATTTAAAACGCGATTAAGTATGAGGATTAGCGCAAACGCCACAAAATAAACTATCCATATATCAAGGCAGCTAACTGAAGAAAGCATACACAGAATTCCCCAATTTTAGGGATCGCGACATAATATGCATAGAAAAGGAGCGTTCTTTAAGGTACCGTGAATTGATTGCGAAATTCGCCAAGAATCGTAAAACTCATTAAAAAACCCATTAATTTTGTGAAAAATGTCTGTTTTCATATTTCAAAAAATTCGCCATAATTCGAAAATTTTAAAACTTGTACGGCCCAAATTATGAATTTCATAGTAAATTAAACCCGATAATTCGAATACCCCGGTAATTCGTAATTCAAAATAATTTTTAGCCCCTTGCGCCACAAATCAATACATTTTAGTTAGCGTAATTCGATTTTTTTTTTAATTTGACGAAATTGAAAAAATATTTCGATTTTTTTCACAAGTGAGGACAACAAATATGTCAATATCGGGTACTTCGAAATGTCGCGATCTTTGTTTTAGCGTAATAAACATTGCGTTTTCGAAATGATTTCTTGAAATATGAAAAACAGACATTTTTCACAAAATTAATGATTTTTTCGTGAATTTTACGATTCTTGGCATATTCCGCAATCAATTCACTCAAATGTAAATCAATCAAGGTACCTTATGGAATGCCCCTTTTCTCTACATATTGTGACGCGATCCCTAAAATTGGGGAATCCTGTGTACGCTTTCTTCAGTTGGCTGCCTTGATACGCGCAGATAGTTTAGTTTGCGGCGGGCGGCGTTTGCGCTGATTCTCATGCATTAACGCGTTTTAAATTATTTTTCATGTTTTTAAATTTGTCTTTAGTTCGATTTTTTCCCTAATAACTGTGTTTGTTTTATTAAAATGTTTAATTTTCTTTGTAAGATGTTATTAATGACTTATCTTATTATTTCACGTATTTATTGTTGGTTTGAGCCGGAAAAAAGGCGGAATCAAAAATTAAACTTATGTGAAGATTGAAGAAGCGTTCCATAAATTCAAGTATAACAAAACATTTTTGAATATGGCCACCATCCAGACGTGACGGAAATGGAAAAAATGTCGCGATCTTTGCATTAACATAATAAATATTGCGTTTTCAAAGTGATTTCTTTAAATATAAGCATAAATTTAACAAAATTAACGGTTTTTTCGAGAGTTTTATGTTTTTGGCAAATTTCACAATCGCACCGCGATTTTTTTTGTACCTAAAATTTCGAATTAACGGGGGCCCCTATAATTCGAAATTTATTTTTCGGGTCCCTTGAATTTCGAATTAACGAGGTTTTACTGTACAAAAGTACCCGATATTGACATATTTGTTCTTCTCACTTGTGAAAAAATCGAAATATTTTTTCAAATCGAAATATTTTGTCAAAAATTCGAATTACACGAACTAAAATGTATTGATTTATGGCAGAAGAGGCTAAAAATATTTCGAATTACGAATTACCGGGGTTTTCGAATTATCAGTGTCAATTTACTATGAAATTCACATTTTGGGACTTGCAAGTTTTAACATTTTCGAATTATGGCGAATTTCGAATTATCGAGGTTCGAATTAACGGGCTTCTACTGTAACTTGTCAACATGCGATTTATTTACAAAATACAGATGTATTCAAAATTTGAGTTGAATTGCACAAATAGTGTAGATTTGTATAGAGAACATACAGACAGACATTGAGTTTTTACGTATATATATTTTTTTATACGTTCTGAGACACAATAACTGGATTTATCGATAGAGGGATGATTATTTAATTAAGATAAATTATAGAAGTCATAGAGACGATGTTGTATATATATATGTTCCAAATTGGAATATAAATATACAATATGGTACTTCTTCTTGTTTGTATGCCCTACCAGGTCCCCCCGACATTGGCGATCACTCTAGTGAAGGTCTCTGTCCTGCGCTGCCCGGAATAGTTCAACAACTTTTGAAACGTTACAATAATGAATGAGAATGTGCTTACCATGGAATTGGTCGCATTGTGTACACTCATCACTTAAGTCAGCTCTCACGGGTTGTAAGCCCTGGACCATCGTATAAAAAAAGACTTGCATACACGTTTCTCATATTCATAGCTTCGTCTCTGTAAGGCTTCTATAATTTATCTTAACCCAATAATATCCATTTAAATTGACCGAAGATCCAAAAAAATAGGTAAATTTGCGCACAACCCATCAAATAAACCTATTTTAATATTTAATTTCCTTATATAATATCAATTTTTAATATTATTGACTCTGTACATATTTCTCATTCTAAGTATGCACCTTAATTTAATAGTCCCACACAATTTTAGTATTTTAGTATACCATGCTTTGTAATTTTAGGATGCATGATTGATCCATCATTTGAGACATCAAAATTGCCGACTAATTCTGATCCAGCAAAAACTGGGTTACGACTCTGTGAGCACTGTTATAATTTAATTGAGCTTCGCAAGCAGCTTCAAGAAAGTCGGAACTCTAAAACCATCCTTGTGACTGGATACGAACAAATGCGTAGTCTTATGGAGCAAGCTACACCTGCAGCAGCTATGTACACAAAAGTAATACTTTTTTAAATTTGTTTATAAATCCTTACAAATAATTGGTATTTTATCCAAAAATCAAAATCTTCATAATAAGAAGTGATTTGAGATCAGTAATTAGCAAACTTTAGTAAGCAAGCAAAAATTAGTAAAAAGCAAGGCAGAACAAATAAAAGATAAATTTATCATTAACACTAGACTAGTGAGCTATATATTCCGGCACCAACCGTATGGAATTGGGGCTAGGAAATAGGATAATCAATAAAAATGCAGTCAGTCAGAGGTGTATGTGGAAAATCTATGCATGATAGAGTGAAGCAATTGAGAGCGAATGGAGATCTGTTTGTAGTGTAGTTGATTATTAAGAAAGGGTCTCTGGTCCATGATTTGGGCGTGTGTTTGACTTGTGAGTGATGAAGATAACATATGAGTCAGGGTCAAGAGGGTGACCATGAAAGACCTGGTACAGTAATTAAATCTGGTATTAGAGGACGACACTGTTAGATGATCGACAAGCGGGCATAACAAGATGAAAAGGCAAGAGTGATACGCTTTGATAGAAGAGTGTGGCGTGTATCTTCTCTGCCAACCCCTACTATAATTTACACGATGTAAGTTAATTAGTTTATAATATTTTATAAAAGTATAATTATATATTTAACAGTATATATGCAAATATGTATGTACTATGATTATACTTTTATTTTCTAGATGTGTTTAAGCTTGAAAGTGGGGGAGACAACATATCATTTGTCAGATGCAAACATTCTCAAATCGAGAATAGCAAAATATGCTGAGGGTATTGATAGTCTCAGCAAACAGATTGCCGCACTGCAGATCGCTCAGCCGGGAAGTAGGACTAACAAATTACAAATAGCCATTCGTCAAGCTGCAATTCATTTTATAAAGGTGAAGTTTCGTGCTTTTCTTATTTGCTATGCAATGATTTCGATAAAAGTACAATGTTTAAGCGTGCAATATAATAATGTTCTGTTAGTAGAGATTCCAAGACTTGTATTACTACACGGATACGCTATGTACGCGGGGAAGGTTTAAAGTTATTGAAATCATCAATCTGACCAGTAGAAAGAGAGTTAGGGGCTAAATGTTTTATTTTACACACACACACACACCACACACACACATATATATATATATATATATATAATATATATATATGATATATATATATATATATATATATATGTTATATTTAAGGTTTTCGCGGGTAAAAGATGATGAACTACTTTCTGGGGGAACCCGCGTCAAATAGTCCTGAAAAGGACTTTTAAACTCCCGATGTTTCAAACAGGTAACACTGCTCATTCTCAAGGGCCTCTTATTTTGGTTCCTGCCCAAAACTGGACGAGTAAACCCGACTGTTCGGGGCAAGAGCCATAACAAAAGCCTTTTGTATATATATATATATATATATACATACACAGGAGTAACAGAACTAGTCCACAATACTTTACAGGTAGATTCCTGCCTTGATTATGAGTCGATAATGTTCAACCAGTGTATGCGATCTCAAAGTGTGCATTTTTTTTTCAACTATTTCATACTTATTTTTTTGCAAAATCTTGGACTATCATTACAGTCCCGACATTTCGAATAGATAACACTTTTCATTCTCGAGGGCCTTCTATCTTGAATCCTGTCCAAAACCGGATGAGTAAACCCGATTGTTCGGGGCAATATATATATGTATATATCGAGCCTCAGCCAAAAGTGATTTTTTCGACTTTACAAGAGAGCAAAAATAAATTTTTGTCAATCTGATTTTCTCAATAATTCTTTTATTATTGAACAATTTCCATATTTATTTTTTAGAAATGGTAGACAATAAAACTTACAACTACATTAGTAAAAGTTTTTTGTAATATAACTCCCTCACCACACACAAAAATAGAATGTTTCTTTCGATTCTTACGTGGAAATACAAATATAATTAAATTTAAGAATAAAATTACAAGGAATTTTAAAAATTAACACAAGTTTTAAATAGATATCATAAACACCAAAAACTATCATCCATATGTGAATCTAGAGGAAGGACTGGTAGAAATGGCGCGTTTGGCAAAAAATAATCTCAAAATTTCATTCCGATAACTGCTTTACCGACGAATTCCTTGACAGTCCAAAGGGCACAATGAGGGACCTGAGTGATTTTTTCGGTCAACCAAAAGTGCATAAGGTGGCAAACGCCCTTTTGTCTTTCTTTTTTTCATAATTATTGTCACATAAGCCCTTCTTAAAATAATAGTAACTAAGTTTAGAGTGGAAATTAGCATATGTCTTTTTGCCTGTCTAATCATATAATAATGAGCATAAGTTTAATTTGAGCATAAAGCCCTAAAAAACCCATTTTCGGTAAAATGTCCCTCACACCCTTTTGGCTGAGGAATGACTCGTCTTTTAAGGCTATCCACGAATCAACCCATTTTTGATATCTTCTGTGTGTAGTTTTTTGGTGTATTCTATCGTGTATATGTGACCTATCTGGCTGACATTTTGGACCCCATTACAGGGTCCATCATCAGGGCTGATGTGATGAGTATATCTTTGTGTAGATTAAGTACTGGCTTGCAATACTGTACCGAAGTCGGTACGGTATTGCAACACTGTGAGCCATCGGTTTCATTTTAGTTAGACTAACTTGGAGCTATCTAGATTATCATTTTTTTCCCTATTAACACCTGTACCATATTCCTTGTTCACATAAGACATCAATGTTAGATTTAATTGCTTGGAGCGTTGTTCAATTGTATTTTTTTTTTAAATAGGAAGAATTGTTAACACTAATTCCTCTACCGGGTGAAGCAGAAATAACTGAAATAAGACGAGTAAAGCGCGAGGACGCTGAGAAGCGCATTGAACAAGAAAGAAGACAGATGCAAATAAATTTCGCAAAGAGGCAAGCCATGGAAGAACAAACGTCTGGAACTAGGAAAACGGAACGTGAGGGATGGACGGTATGTTTTATATTATTTAATATATCAGATTGTAATAAAATATTATGCATACAGTTTTAATAATATACATAAAATAATAAACACTGAGTTTATTATGAATATTATAGAACATGTAAATAAAATTAACGATGCTCTTAGTTAAGGATAAACTGTTTTACCTCTTAAAATAAAATTGGTTAATGTGTTTGCTTCGTGTGAAAAAAAAAATTGTTTTACCTCTACTTGAGTTTATTAACACTACTGGAGTTTTGAGAAAATTATTAGTTAACATCGACAGGTTTAGATTTTCACAATCTACTGATAAGAGTTACCGATTCTCTCAAAATTCCAGTAGTGTTAATATACTCAAGTAACCTTATAATAGTGTTTATTTTTCAAAATTATAAAAGTTTACAAAATTGACTCAGATTTTATCAATAGTATTAACGATGCTCGCTTGATATAAATGATGATATGAAAATATGGTACTCATTTACTGTTAACATTGAGTTCGTAATATATAACATAAAATATGTTATGTATTACGAATGAAAAATTCTAGATATACTAGGTATATGGTTTTTAAAATATGATATCTTATAACATATGTATATGTGTTTGCGTGACATGAAGTAAACCTGTATGATTTACTAGGTTCGGCAGAATGAGGCTCTCCCAGTTGGTGGGGTAGATGATCCGTTGGTTGAACAAATGAACATCATTCGGGGATATATTAAACAAGCTCGGGAGGAACTTAGATTTGAAGAGGTAAAAAAATTTCATAGATATCATATCATATACCAGACTCACCCTTGCTTTTGTAATATGTATAAACTTTATCAATAGCTTTATACCAGGGGTGTGTAATGAGTACATTGAAGCATGAATTTTATTTCTTTAATTTTATTTTTACGTAAACATTTTTCAAACATTTTTTAACAAATTTTTTAAACATAAACGTCTCGAAAAAAAAAAGAAGTATAAGATATGTATATCACTTAATATTCTTATCACAATTATTATCATACAGATACAACAAATTCTAGCTGTAACCCGTCAAAAATGTCGGAACATTTGTTCGGATCTGCTAAGCCCTAGTATATATTTGTAGTATCTTTTTGACGCTTTTAGGAATTTTTGACGCTCCACGGAGAGGCAATGGTAGCAACATGCCTTGAACAGTCGGTTCGGGTTTGCTGGCCTGGGGTTTAAGCCCCATCTCCAGCTGTTTAATTTGATTTTTTTAGCCGTGAATTCAAACGAAATTACGGACGTTACACGAAGTTACAGATGGACAGACAGGCAGACGGATAGAAGGCAGGCACAGTCGCTTCATACATGCTTTAGATGTTCCGCATCCCTTGTGTTCTAGAATCATAAAGCTTTAGACTTTGTTTCTAGCTGAATACAGCACTGCAGAAAATAAATTAGTTGAGTACATATTTTAGAAAACAGTCGTAACACATAATACGACAAGGCGCGCGTACGTAGCGACTCAAAATACATATACATTCTTAACATTGAACATCTACGAATCATGTAAACACAGCCACCAGCAGCGATGGAATCTATAACGAATTCCGTATCCACAGAGTTCAAAAAATTCGATTTTCGCGCATTCATTTCTGCTTGTCGGGATCTTCGGATAGTGTATACAGATTTGAAAACAGCATCCAACGGAGTCACCGAAGGACAGCTGAACGTAGCCAAGCAGCCACGGCTGAGGGGCTGAGACATATTACGGAACGAGCGGATTGTTTTGAGGATTTTGTTTGTGTGACGTATTTGATGGGTGGAAATGGTGAATTTGAATACTTGAAACCGAATTATTGAAATATTGAGTGTCGTTCAATTATCTGTTTAAATAATCATTTAAATAAAAAATTAATGTGTTCTAACACTGTAAACGAAAGTATTGAATTGTGTGAATGTATAAAAGATAGATAGATAAAGAATCGTTAACCGATTCCAATTTCGAACACAATGCCAGGAAATAAATCATTTCTAAGATATTTTCTTGGATTTGTGGTTGTGCTAGATTCTCCAAATTATTTTGCTGGCCGTGTCTTATATTTTGAAATGAAAATAATTCTAACGTATGAAATAACACTCTTTCAAGAACTAGGAAAGGACACACAAGCGCTCTCAACAACATAATATTATCTTATCTTAACCATACCTGCAATTTTCCTCAGTGAATTTTCCACAATGAAAAGGACACGACAACCACCGAAGCACACTGGGCGAAAACTGACTTTTTTCCCTTGCTATTGAGAAAACACTCCTGCTGTTTTTAAAAGAGAAGACAAAATTTCACAACGATTTTATAAAGAAAGAGCATCAAATCGAGCGTAAATTTAAGTAAATGAAAACTCAGGTATGTAATGGATTTTTTAAATAGGTCCGAATGACGAACGAAATCGAATCGAAAATTGTTGATGCGTAGCTTAAAGGATTTATAAAGCATATTTGACAGACTATTTTTGTTACTAATTGGATGAGCTAGTCTATGGATTTATATATTTGATGGTAGGTATGAACTTAGTATCCAGCATCCCTTCTATTATAAGTCACCGACCGCCACTGATAGACGGACATTACACGAAGTTACAGATGGACAGACAGGTGGACGGATAGACGGACAGACAACAAAATTGTAAGATAAGTCAGTAATGAAATATTTTAATAACACAAACACAGTTATTAGAAAAAATAACCAAATTAAAGATAAATTTAGAAACATAATTTTAAACGTGTTCGAGTATAAGGGATCCGCGTAAACGCTGCAAACTAAAACTGTCTACGCATATCAAGACAGCCAACTTAAGCAAGTATGCATAAGAATCCCCACTTTTAGGGATCGCGATATAAATATATATAGAAAATGTGCTTTCCATAAGGATACTGCTAAGCTACGCTCATTATTAGTTTATTATAACTTCTTAAAAAAATTTGAATTATATGATGTAAAAATTTATTGATTAAGATTACGAGAGTTACCGGGTTTCTGAATTATTGAGATTAATTTTCTATGAAATTAACATTTTGGGACTGGTGTTTCGGACAGGATCAGTTGCGGCCCTGGAAAGGGCCTTTTCAGAAATCGAGACAAAAAGAAGGTGAGCTTCATAGCTCGACTCGGTCGCCATGAGAGCGATGACATCATGTTGAGTATGGACGCCCGGTGGCATAGCTAGTGGCGTCAGTATAGCCCCGAAGCACCGTGAATGATGCTAATTGTATTATGCTTGAATGAATAAAAGATTTATTGTGACACGCTGTTTTCGAACTCTATGAATAATATTGTGATATTATTATAGATAGATTCAAATATTGACATGTATGATTGACATGTAATATTTAAATGAATTATTATCACACCTTTAATTTTAATAAAGAGAAGGAATCGCTTTCAGAGCGATGGCTCGGTGATGATTCGCTTTTCGAAGCGGTGGTGGCCGATAACGGCACCAGAGCTCAGAGCTCAGAGTTCAGAGCTGGAGTCAGTAGAAAAGTCACAAAGTCCAGAAATATTTTCCAATATATCTGGACTTTGTGATCACTTTTCGAAGCAATGGTTGCCGATCGCGGCACCAGGTCAGTCATGGAGTCAGTATAGAAGTCGAAATATTTTCAATATTTCTGGATTTGGAATGGACGAGATCCGTATGGATGAACGAAATATTGTATGTACGTTCATAAATAAAATAAAATTTATTTGCGCGAATCAATGTTTTGATGCAAGAAATGACTATAAACGCAATTTTATTTCTAAATTCAGTTTAAAGTGGATCAAATTTCGTTTTATATTCGTGCAGAGAAAAAATGAATGAAAGGAATTTGATACACATATTGAATATTTACTTTGTCGCATGTTTTAGGTATTAACATTCCACAAATATTGTGTAGAATCGAACAATTAGAAAACGCCGTCTCACAAAACTCTTGCGCTTTTTACATATTATTGTAGTAGGTTTTTTTATTTCTACATCAAAAACTATTTGAATTTAGTCAGTCACAAGCCGGAAGTCAAAATAATACCTAAATGTGCTTGTGCGACATAATTTTTAAATTAAAAAACTGATGCAAGATAAATTATTGTAGAAATATTAATACGCTTTTTTTTAAATTCTAGACTTAAATATCTAGAATTCGGATAAAAAGACACTGTCGGGCTGTCGGGCGGTTCCTTATATTTTAAGCGTCGGCACTTCGTATGGTTGTCTCGTTTCCTCGCAGCCTTTCTGTCTTGTAAGGAATAGGTAAATATATAAGCTCGTGCAATGTTTATCTGATATGAGGCTTGTTCATGTCTTGTTCTCATATTTAAATAGCATGATTTATCAACGCAATTCGACCCTTTGACGGTTTGAAAAACGGATGACCAGCCTTAACAAAAATTAATATTTTTCCTTGAAAATAGAGAACATCGCATACAACATGAAATAGATTAAATTTATCGGCCCTGAAAAGGGCCTTTGCAATATGCTCGACGAGCCGTCCCAGCCGGGCGGTGCCATGTCATTAAGGGCGATTTTAATAAAACTTGAATGTCGACCGCTACGGCAATGCGATTGAGCTGAAACTTTTTTTATTGTATTCTTTTAATGAATATATATTAAAAAAATGTTATTTCCAGTATATAGATGAATCGAAGGCGCAGGAGAAATTTAATTCTGGCGGCCCGATTAAATTGCTTATTACAGATTTAGTTTTAATTTATCATACAAAAAACTATAGTCAAAATACGCATTGAGTAATACACTTTGTACTTATTATACTAAGGTTTATGTAAATACTTGGAAACTATTTTTTTATGGAATTTGATGTAAATGGCCGTTACACTCGGCACATAACTTGTAATAATTCTGCTATTCTTGCTTTGCGGGTTCTATAGACTGTGTCAAATTATCAGCAGGGCTTAGTACTGTATAAATTAACATTATTCAAGTCCTGGGAGGATGATGAAATCATTTTTATGAATTTAAATGTCAGAGCAAAGCGACTTATGCCGAACGCGGTAGCCGGAGGGCCCGAATGAATAGTACCAAAATTCACCAAAAAATGGTGAAGGCAAAGATCGGAAGAAGGCGCTTTGTGATTAGTGGATAGCTCCACAAAGACGATTTGGAAAGGATATTGTAATTTTGCTACATAAACGGTTTCACAACGGCGAGCAATTCAGGACTCCTGAAGTGTGCTTTTTATTTCTTCACCTATTTCTCACCCCGCTTGACCACTTGGACTGCTCTTTTGGATTTTTCTTCACTTTTGGAGAAGTGAACTTCTACTAATTGTGTTTTACTGTATTCAGATTTATTCTCTTAGGTGAATTTTTTTTTTTTTTTTTCCAAAATACATATATGTTTACGTAAAAGTCATGCTTCAATGTACTCACTACTCCTGCTATATATATATGATCATTTTGTCTACTAAATGATATTTTATTTCAAATCATCAGGATTGTTTTCACAATTTATAGCTAAATTTGTCTGTTATCCTAAATAGTTTTCAAATATCCTTTTTATCTGAAACTGTAATCTCAAGAACAGTTGTGTCGTGGTGAAAGAAGATTCTTCCAAAATTAAAAAATGTTTATAGATCCAAGCGGTGCACAGTATTTCTTGTGCAATCTGCTTACTAATAAATGCAAACTGTGGTTTTTCTTTTGCAAAAAGCTTAGCCAAAAAGAAAATTTACATACCGTAACTTTTTATTGAAACATCAATAATTTATATTACATGATTATTGCGCATGTAATAACTGAGGCAAACCCTTTTATTTTTTTTAATTCAAAATTGTTTTTTTTCAATTACAAAATTGATATGAGCAAACAATAGATACGTATGAAAATTATTATTAGTAATAACGCAAACTAATTTTCAAAGTAAGTATTAGGTAATAGCGCAAAACAAGATATAATATATGGCTGCCAAAATATTTTACAAAAATGTATTATTTGTTGTTTTCTAGGTGGCGATATTGGAAAGGAATCTGAAGGAGCTAAAACAAGAATATTATTTACAAAAGAATCAAGCAACAGACAACTGATATTATTTTACTCAAACTGTTTGATTATTATGTATTTATTTATTATTATAACATATCATTAGCCGATTCCAATATTTATTACGCGCACCTGCACAATGTTCACAGCTAATAAACCATCTATGGCATTTCTTTGTTTTTATTATTTCGAATATATGTATAGCCTGTAATTTTGATATTTTACCTTTTTGAGGAGTGTTTGTTTGATCTACTGTTACGATAGCCGTCTAGTGATCAAGTGATTGGAAGTTTGATATTCATCATAGGAGATTACATTTGCAAGATTAGATTAAGTGAGATTAGTAAGCAATACACTTGTGCTGTGTGCAATATTATATACAGTAAGAATAATGATGTAACGAGTAGGTTTGTTCCTCTATTTAAATAAAATTTAAAAAAATAATAAGTTTAGGGCCAGCCAAACAATTTTGTGGTTGGGTGTAAAGTTTAGGCGCGGAGTCATCTTATTTATTTACACATATAATACCTACACATAAGGGTGAAAAACACACCAAGTTTTGTCTGAATATTTTTAAGTATAAAAGCCCATTTAAAATGTAAAAAAAAACAACATATTATAAGCAATAGATTGATCATAGTGTAATGTTTTGAACAAGCCCCATCACTTTGTGAGTATTACAGAAGAGTAATTTCACATTTTTAAAAATAGAATAATCTTTACTTTAGTCTAAAAAATATGTCTACAAAAAAAATATATATGTATTAAAAGTATAAAAATGATTTTGTAATTCAACATTTTAAATTCCCGCCAAAACACTTTATTTCACTAAAAATCCATCACAATTGTATGGACCATCGGCCAGAGCATGTCCGGGAGGCTAGCGGTCTTTGAGATGTGGTGTTATAGGCGCATGGCGAGGATCCATTGGTCAGAACATATTCGAAATGACAGGGTGTTGAGCAGGGTGCGCGAAAAGAGGCAGCTCCTGAACAGAATCGCCCAATAACGAGCAATATGGATAGGCCATAATATAAAGCATCCGGGCCTGCTTTTTACATTCGTCGAGGGAAATGTTTAAGGCAACAATCGTAGAGGCCACCCAAGATTAAGTTACGTAGACCAGATTATCGGAGATGTGCGCTGTAGCACCTACCAAGAAATGAAAAGGCTGGCAGGTGACAGAGAGGAGTGGAGAAACCGAGTGCTTGTTGCAGACCAATCCTAGGATTGCGATCCACAAAAAAAAAAAATGTATGGTATTCAGATGTCAGAAACGTCACATCCAACATATGCGTTTAAATGGAGTCGTATTTTTAAAGATTTGATGAAATGGAAACATTACCCCACATTACCATGTACTTACGAATCTATTTCATATACATATTTTCATCGGTATTTGTAATATGTGAAATTTCCCTGTTACCCCAGTACGTTTTCACAAAATCCAAAAAGCACAATTACAAAATGTACAAATAGTATGATTCAAAGGCTGCATATTTAAATTAGGCTGGGACTGAATAAATTAGCAAAACTTGTTTTCTTTATTTATCTGTTGTGTGCTTGAATTTTGCTAAGCGCAGGTCTGATACAGTTACACCTTTACTACCTACCTTACGTAGACCCTGGGTAAAATTAATATGTATAACATTATTTTTCGAGCAACCTCTTTGGGCCAGGCCAAAACCATTTGCATCATCAATTTTCAAATCAGTAATTGTGATTAGTGCACCCGAAGGCAACAAACATCTGTGGTATTACAAGGAAAGAATGTGGCATTATTTGTTATGCTTTTGTTTTTAGTTTATATTTTTCTTCTGTGGTTTGACATTACAATAAAAGGATGAAAATAGAAACATCTTTTTCATTTCCAACATTTTATAAATCATTTTGGTGATATGTGCTTTATGTAATAAGTTTCGATAAGAGAGGAACACTTTTCTTCAGATGGAAGATCATTGTGACCAAGGGGAAATATCTCCGTGGTTTCAAGTTTCAGTCAGAGATTAAACCATTACATATTTAAATATACTTTAAAAAGGACAATATTTAATTAAAAATAATGTTTAATTTGATTACAAGTTAAACAAATAACTTTTAAATACATAATTATGTTGTTAATTAATATATAAGAATAATTTGAATGTGTCGCATTGAAAAGGGGTCATCTTCATATTTAGACCAAAATTACTTTTTATCCAATTTTGTCTCTTAATAAATTGATTCATGAATTCCATATAAAAACAGGTCATATTTCGAAAGCTAAAGCAGGTAAAAAAGACGAGGCTTTTGCCATTCATTTGGAAAAGGGGTCAACTTCTTGTGGGACACCGTTTTCTTCTAAAAAAACATCCATCGAGAGGTCCTTCTTCCCATCACCTGAAAACAAACCTGCTTATCAAGAAAAACTTCCAATTAATATAAAAAAATGCAACACATCAGGAAACTGTATTAGTACATGCCTGACACCAGCGACAAGAAAGTTTTCTGGGATGAACTCAAAGAATGAACTATTATTATAATGGAAGAACAGCCAGAAGTGTTTTAATTATCTTATGTTACACTTTTTTAGTCTAGGAGCTGACCGTCGTCAACCCTACGTCATCGAGTATCAGGATGGGACTTGTATAGGGTGGTGCCCTATAGAATGAGTATAAAAAAAACAGGGTTGCCTGGGATCATCCTGGAGCGTTTTGTGTAATCGATAAATAATGACAACTATTTTTAGGTAAAAATTACGTCATCGAGTACCAAAATGAAACCTGGTACATTCGATGCCCTGCATCGAGTATGACGAAAAAAAAACAGGGTTGCCACCTTCTACCCTGGCACTTTCTAGAATCGGCCAGATATTAGGGAGGTGAAAAATAGGCAAAATTACGTCATCGAGTACTAAAAATATATGGTTGCCTGCCCTTAGCTTGGAGCATTTCCTAGTCGGCCAAGTTTTATGTCGGTTGTAGTACGCCCTGTACTAAGTTCGAGAAATCGTTATGTAAAGCAATGTGACATTTTTATAGCAGTTTTGGATAGTAATAATATTAATAATGAATTATATTTCAAAATAAATTGAATTTAAATAATAATAATAAATGTAAATAGTAATATATACATAGAATTTATTTGCCAACACAGCTAATATTAGAATCACATAAGTGTATTATTTTATTTCAAATGTGCGATTCTGCAACATTGCGAACTCTTCGCTCGACCGTTTGTGTGAGAGAGCACTATTGTCTTCTTCTTCTTCTACCCCTTATCCTATTGGGTCGAGTTCAAGAAATCGTTGTGTAAAACAATGGGACATTTTTGTAAAAGAGAGAGATAACTGTTTACCTGACTTGTTTACCATGCTCGTTGTTTAGTCGCTGGTTAACGTTTGTGTGCACACGCTGCTGAAGTTATTTTGCTGCTTGCTTATTTTTGAGAGTTTCAAATACTGCGGTTGTTATTGCCAAATTGAATGAATGCTTCGTGTGCAAAAAATTGACAAGAAGGTTAAGGAATTTACTGAAAAGACATCCTACTTTTGAGGTCTCCAGTAGACTTGGTACTGGAACAAACTATAATGCACATAAACTATGCACATGCTGGTAATCGTTAAATGGACACATTTTTACTACATAATTGAAACCTCCTCTAGTCAAAATCAGCATAACTTTCCATACAATTCATTGGTGAATTTCTCTAGGAAATTCATTTTTCCAGCATCGTCTATATGTTCCAGATTGTTTAAATTGGCGAACAAGTGATTTTTTTTTTGTCCATTATAAATATGTTATTTTCGCATAAAGGAATACACAACTATTCGTAGATTCAGAAACGAGCGGGTAAAATAATGAATAAGTTGTAAATCTTCGTTGTAGTATAGGAGGGACTAAGACGTAAGGTGACAAATGCTAGAACTAAACGAGGCTTGGAGCTAGCTACAGATCACTTTATGGTCACCTGCGACATTAGATGGAAAAGCGAATGTCATGATTCGTAATACACCAGGGAAAAACTAGATCATGAGAAAAATCAGCTACCAAAAATTGGCAGAAAATGAAACAAGTAAGGCGTTTGCTGAGAAGGTGGAAGTTATTTTTGAGAGGATCCCCATGTCTTCGGAGGATGTGGAAAGTGAGTTGAAATGCTTCCAAAACTCGGTTATTGAGGCCATAGCAATAACATGAGATACCAAACGAGTAGGTTCAAATAAGGTCCAGAAAAGTACTCTATGATGGAACGAAGATACTCAAAGGGTAGTGAAGAAAAAGAAGCTAGCGTACATACTATGGATTGGAAACCAGACGACAAGTAACTACGAGGATTACTTGCGAAAAAAGAAAAGGACTGAAGCTACAGTGGCAGCCGCAAAAGCACAAACATGGAAAGAATTTGGGTAAAAGTTAGAGAAAGTGTTCTTGGCGCAAGTGTTTTTGGCAGACAATGAAGAGACTACTCAAAAGTACAAATATCACAACCGTCAAAAGTGTCAGATCGAATGATGGAAACCTGATAAAAGATGAAAACGGTATCTTGGAAAGGTGGAAGACTTGCTTAATGTACCAAGAACGCATGTAATGAGAATTAATCACCTTAATAGGGAGGAAACTTCAAGTATTACATTTGCGGAAGTGACAGCGACGGTTCAGTTGAAAAAAAAACGGGAACGATGTCAAGACAGACGAGACAGAAGGACCTAGTAAGACCGGACTACGGTGGCTAACCTGGATAAAAAAAATTTCGTGGACAAGCGGGAGCACACCCATTAATTGACAAACTGGGGTCATAGTTCCACTGTATAAGAAAGGAGATAGAATGGAATGTGAAAACTATAGATCACCCTGCTAAGTCAACCAGGAAAGATATTCACTAGAATCGTTGAGAAAAATGTCATAGAATCACAGAAGGAAATATACAGGAAGAGCAATGTGGCTTCAGGAGCGGAAGAGGGACAACGGACCAGCTATTCACCCTGCAGCAAGCTATCTAAAAATCATGGGAGTTTGCTAAGCCAATATTAACAGCGTTTCTAGATTTAGAAAAGGGCGTATGATAGAGTTCCACGTCAGTTACTATGGAGTATCCTGCAGGAATATGGTATTGACGGCAAGCTATTTGGAGCAATCCAAGCCTTATATAAGGAAAGCAAATATTGTGTCAGAATTGCAGGTCAAAAGTCAAGTGAATTCGACACCAAAACAGGGCTCAGACAAGGTTGTCCAATGTCGCCTATCTTATTCACGGTATTTATGGACAAGATCAGCAGAAACAGCATTGCCCATTATGGGGTGAGCATTGGGGAATGGAAGTGGGTAAATTGTTATTTGCAGATGACGTCGCCTTGCTGGCAAAATAACCAGCGAAGTTACAAATAGCCGTCGATAAATTTGACGAGGGAACAAATCGCGCAGGGATGAGACTGAGCGCGGATAAATCCGAAATCATGGTGATTGGCAGAAGCGAAGAGTAATGTAACATAACGTAAGAATAGACATCTAAAATAGATGAACGGTTTCAAATTCCTCGCTGTAATACCATCTCAGGATGGAAAGCAAGAAAGTGAATTAGATAGGAGGATAGGAGCTGCAAGCCAGGTAACACGATCCCTGTATTAATCCCGTACTTATAAAAGCGGAGCTCAGCCAGCGAACAAAGTTGGCTGTATTCAAATCAGTTTTCAGGCCAACGCTAGTGTATGGCCACGAGCACTGGATCTTGACCGAAAGAACCCTCTCAAGGCTACAGGCCGCCGAGATGGGATATCTACGCGGAATAGTATAAGTTACCGGAAGGGACAGAATCAGAAATACGCAAAAAATAAAATGTCTCGAAGTGGAATCCTTATTGACATGTATCGAGAAGTCACAGTTATGGTGGCTGGGACATGCTGGCAGATAGACGGCCAAAGCGGATATTCCAGGCAAGATTAGAAGGTAAAAGACCAAGGGGCCGTCCTAGGAGGAGCTGGCGGAAACAGTTGGAGGACTGCTGCGAAGCAAGGTTGCAAATAAATTGAGCTGACATGGAGAGCGAAGTCCAAGATAGGAAGAGTTGGAACCTCCTCTGCGGTGCAGGGACCACGTCCCAATAGAATAAGGGGTAGAAAAAGAAGAAGGAGACAATAGTGCTCTCTCACACATTCGGTCGAGCGAAGAGTTCGCAGTGTTGCAGAATCACACATTTGAAATAAAATCATACACTTGTGTAATTCTAATAATTGCTCTGTTGGCAAATAGATTCTATGTGTATATTACTATTTATATGATTATTATTATTATTTAAATTCAATTTATTTTGAAATATAATTCATTATAAATATTATTACTACCCAATACCAACTACCCATAAAAAAATTATTACTACCCACAACTGCTACAAAAATGTCACATTGTTTTATTTACACAACGATTTCTTGAACTTATTACAGGGCGTACTACATTGATATAAAACTTGTCCGACTAGGAAATGCTCCAGGCTGAGGGTCGGCAACCATATATTTTTATGATATGGGTTATTAGGAATATCGAATGGCGTTAATTTCGTACTGGTACGAATTAAATCTGGCCGATTCTATAAAGTGCCAGGGTAGAAGGTGGCAATTCTGTTTTTTCTTGCCATACTGGATGCAGGGCATCGAATGTGCCGGGTCCCATTTTGGTACTCGATGACGTAATTTTTACCCAAAAATAGGTGTCCATTATTTATCGATTACATAAAACGCTCCAGGATGATCCCAGGCAACCCTGTTTTTTTTTTGATACCCATCCTATAGGGGACCACCCTATACAAGTCCTATCCTGGTACTCGATAACGTAGGGTTGACGACGGTCAGCTCCTAGACTATTTATATTACGTATTTTAATTTTTCAAGATAAATAATATTAAAAAAAAATGCACTTTGCCAATGAAAAACGCCGTCATTTTGAAAGGGTCACCTCCTCTAGAAAGAAAAAAACTCTGCCCCCCACCCCATTCCCTTGGCTTCAAAAAATATTTTGAAGATATTTTTGTATTAGGATAGGGCCTTATAAATACACTGTTACCGTAACTAATAAAGCATGGATTTTAAACAATTTTTTGCTTCTCCTGAAAACTTTCAAATTTCAGAGATGACACATTTTAAAAATGACCGATTCATTTTCACATTCATACCACCAACCTTTTTATTCAATTTTCTTGTCAGCTTTTCTCATTTTCTGCAACAGTTCAGGCCTGATGAGCAATATTTTATGCAATGTGTCTTGCAGAATCTCATCCTGATTGTCCGCTGCCTTTGTGACTCCCAACAAAGCGTACATATGCACACCTCCCTTAACATCTGAAATTATCAGGTTCTTGCCATTCTTTGTGAAAAGTATTTTTGTCAACTTGGAAAGTTTGGCCGGTAACTCTGTAACAAGCGTTGCTGTGTCTATTTTCTGTTTAATGTTCCATATATACACAGTTGTCCCGCTCACTGCCGCGATGATGGTGGAATGTGTAGGGCAGAACATTGCTCCCATTACGGGATTCATATCCGTGGTCAAAACGATTAAAGGTGTTAAAACATTTTCTTTCCAAATCTTGACTGTCCAATCAGCCCCGCATGTTAAAAATATTTGTTTGCAATAATGGGAAAATTGCATCCCATACACCGGCCCGTCGTGTGCTAGGAAGAAGCTGATGTGTTGATTGAGATAATTTGTAGAACACTTATAAATGTAGCCATCTGACGTTCCTACAAAATAAATGTCTTCTAGATTTGGGTGGGGACAATAAAAATTACAATTAGTATTTCTGAGTATCGGAATTTCGTTGGAAATGCACCAATCTTCTTCATATATACTCTTTACATTTCCCTCTGTTCGTATTATTCTCATCATGGCAGTACAGAGAAAATCTCGGGTTTTTGTTTGCAAGAAACAATTAATTCTTCCATCATGTCCGACAGATATCACCTGTTCATCGTCAGGGTGAAAGTCCCGGGCATAAAACCACCGAACGTGCCAGACAGGTTGATATGATGGGGATGATTTTCTTGAACTGGTGGCTACTACATTTTTCTCGTAAGATGCAATATCTAGCACGACCACATCTCCATTATAAAATCCTATCGCTAATAAGTTGGGGTTTGCTTCAGAGAATGCCGTGCTCGTTACGGGCACTTCAAAATTGTACAACCTTTCAGGCTGAGTTGGATTTTTGATGCTCCACACACATACTATCCCGGTTGTGTTATCTGAATATTCAAATTTACCATAACCGGCTGCAATTATATCCGTATTTAAAGTATTTATGCACATCGTTGTGACTGGTCTATTTTCGATTTGGTAATAATCAAAAGTCCAAAGCAACATCAATTCGTAATCAAAACTCTCCTCTGTAATATCATCGTTAGACCTGACAAGTTCTTTGAAATCTTCTTGTTCTATCATGTAATTGTTATTTGCGATAACTCTTTCCATCATCATCAAGGCATCTAGGAAACTGGAACTGTTTAATATTTTGTTTATTTTATTTTCTTCTTTTAACAAGTTTTTATCTGACTTAGATTCACCATCAATTGATTCATTTTCTGAGAGGTTATCAACTGATTCGATAGATTCTATTAAAGTATCTTTAATTTCTTTAGCTTTGTAAGAATCAAACATGTCCCAAACCGAAGCAAATGCGTAGTTATTAATTTTCTCTGTTCGGGGAGCAATTGTGTGTCTAGTTTTCTGGATGCACGCCACTGTCTGAGCTTCAGTTGTGATAGTTTTACGGTTACGTCCTTTTCCGATAGTTAGATAATCGTACACTTCATTTTCCTTTTCCACCGAATCTCCTTCGGTACTTCCTTTCGGTACTGTGATGCTCGGCATTTCAAACAAGAAAAATGTTTCAGTTTCTTCCAAAAACAATTTAAATTCTGTCGGAAAGATGATTTTTGAAGACATTCTCGGCAAATAAAATGCAGACGGACCCTTTTCTTCTAAGCCATCTTTAATCTGGTTTCCAATATTGCACACAATATTTGGATCAATTTTGATATTGATTAATGAGAAACTCCGTGCTGTCATGTACTTAGATGCGGATGACTGTTCAGTTTCGTACTCGATTATTCCACTGAATCTTCGGGTTTGGGATGATACCCGACTTACACGAGAAATGCTATGCGCTTTAGATTTTCTCTGAGAATAGACTACTTGATCAAATTCAAGGTTATACTTTGTACTACAAATATTATATAGTTTGCTATGCACTATTCTTTTTGGTGTGACATCAACATTGTCACAAAATATTAATAATGGACATGATTGTGTATTTCTAAAAGGTCTTCCACTTTTCGTAGAAGTCTTCCCGGAGATTCTTGCATTTGATTCAGCTTCACTGAATCGTAGTACAAATTCAGATCGCGGAGCCTGGCTGGTCTCAGACGAAATTATTTCCTCTGATTCTTCAACATGAAACATTATTAATATTGCGTTGCATAAGGTAATGACACTTAAGTTATTATATTAGTGAAAGCTTTTAATCATGCAAACTGCCACCTAACTGACAGATTATTAATATTTTTTATTAGGTACATTGTTGAACAGGTACCTATTCCTATTTTTAAAATTTCTCCAAAATTTATTAGAATTATTTGGTATTAGTAGGTAGAGACAATTCATAAAAGACGCATAATATAATTTGTTAAATATCAGCCATGGAGTGCCAGTCTAATCGAATCACTAAAACATTTTAAGGCCAGCTCCACACTATGATGCTCTTCTGTGGTGAAACGCCGCTACGTTTCTTTTAATTTAATGTAGGTACAGTCTGTTCCAAACTTTGATTTAGATGATTTATGTGTGGGTGCCCTCCGATGAATCCGATGTACATACACATTGATTGTGTTAGTTCGCGCAATACGCCAATAGCGCGGGCGAAACAGAAACCAACACAATTATCAATTATTATCAGTGTTGCATTGGACGTCGGATCGTGAACACGTGCCTTGTATTGTAAAAGTATAAGGTGGTTTTAATATTTTTTAATGTGGTGCGGAAATGTGTGCATGGCTTCTAATAATATTTATCATGCGTTATTTTATAATTGTATGGAACGAAAGCACTAATATAATAACATTTTTGCAAAAGGTTTAATTATTATTACAGTAACGAATATCGATTACGAATAATTCATTCACTTTCATACAAGTCGAATAAATGATAAAAACCTTGAAAAAATTTAAAATTGAATTTATTACAAAGTTTTTATTACTTTATTTGAGTTGTATTGAAGCAAATGAATTTTTCATAATCGACATAAGTTACCGTAATCAGGGGCATGCAGTGAGAACAAGAAGGGTGAATTTTTCCTAAGCATATATTTTGAAAAGAAACTGAATTAAGAAATTTATCTCGTAATATTCCTATCACAATAATTAATGTATTATTCAGATTTTAATATTTCATAATAATACTTTGCCAGATAAATATTTAATTTCGATTTTTTTTCACAGGGTTATTTGTAATTTGTAAAAAATTAATAACCTCGCAGGACTATATTCCTGCCTCGATTATGAGTCGAAAATTTGCAAGCAACCATGACCTAATATCAATAGTTATGGAGATATGCGACAACAAAGTTAGTTATTATTTTATTTGACTTGTTTGAAAGGCAATAAATTTTTCATATTCGATATAAGTTACTGTAATGATAGTACAACGTTTTACAAAAAATAATTTATAAATATTGAAAAAAAAATGCAAATTCTGATGCTGTATATCTCCATTACTATTGATATTAGGTCATGTTGCTTAACATTTTCGACTCATAATCAAGGCAGGAATATAGTCCTGCGAGGTTATTATTTTTTTACAAATAACCCTGTATATTTCAATAAAAATCATGCTTATTGTTCTCACTGAATGCTCTTCCCGTAATGATAGTTCAACTTTTTGTAAACAAGAATTCAGAAATATTATAAAAAAATGCAAACTCTGATATTACATATCTCCATAACTATTGATATTAGGGTTGCTTGAACATTTTCGACTCATTATCAAGGCAGTAATGTACGTATGTTGTTTTATATGTTTTAAATGTTGTCTCATAAATAGATACCTAATTATTATTTAGAAAATATACGTTTATTAAAAAATATTTATTTGTAAACATCCTGTTACTCAAACATAAATCGTCTCTATTAAAGGTTTGAACAGACTGTATATCAATATATTGTATCAGGTATGTATTATCAAACACACTGCGCGGACGACCTGTCGACCCACTTGTTTTGCCGATTTGACGCGATGAAAGATTGACGTACTGTGAGGTTAGCCTAAAAGAGTTTATATGCCACGGATATTTAGTATTTATTTTAATAATCAAAGGAATATAATACTCAATATATTTGATTGTCAAGACTTGTCAATTTGAAAAAAAACACAAAAACTGATATTTTTTATGGTTTTCTGGTCGGCCAGAAAATATCAAAACTTCAAGGTCAGTAAAAGATATGTTGTTAATTTATCAAAAGCATCCAACCTATCTTTGACTTGAAATGACTTTTTTTATTCATATATTGTGTGCGTCATTTTTGAATATATAAATAAGCTTATGTTTGGTGTAGAATGCAAGTATTAATGCTTTAAAATAATAAAATAAATCCTTAGAAAATTCTTACCTCTGTCTAGAATCTGGTTGTGAATAAAAGTATTGATTATCATCTGTTGCTAAGATTGTCAACAATTGGTGAGTAAAAATAATGAGTCATTTCGGCGTTTTTTACGAAAATGTGGGTTTTTATTACTCATTTATATCAGAATGTATATTTTAGACTGCAATTTTTCAGGGCAATAACTTAGATAGAACCTTTGTTATTATATAAAAGTAATAAACTGAACATTAATTACAATAATAAAGAAAATATAAGCATTAATCGGCAGGCCGCGGCCAAAAAAATGGTTTTTAGTGTCCTAGGCGGCGCAAATTTTTAATGAACATTTATATGTACGTTATATAAACAAGATATATATGTATACGCTATATATGTAAGATATGTAATGTGTTTTTTAAACGTATAAAGTTATACTTCATTATCTAGAATTCGTACTAAGGAAATTAATAAATATTCAATATTAATAAAGTTATAATGTTTTAAATTTGCAAGAAATTTTTACGTCTTTTGTTGATTTTAAAATGCTTTTTATTTGTACAAAGAGATGATTTTAAACAATATATTCTATTTATTCCCGTATTTTGAGGCTTTACTCACTAAATAAAAATTAGTTCTTTTAATAAAAACCCCTTTAAAAATAAAAATTCCAAAGTATGAAATGTGTTAATAAATGACTCCGCTGCCGATGGCACTCTGTTTTATAATTTCGTCATTTATTTATTTATTAATAAATAAATAAAAGGTAGGTAGCTTTTGGAAGGTTTCAGGTGTATAGTTTTCGAAGCCACATTTTCTGTAAAAATGAACAAAGTTAGAATTACAATCAATCTTACCTAAAATGATCTCATTCTCAATAACACGAATGCTGATATCGATATTTAATGAAGATAAACTATTATTTCATTTACTTACCCATTCTTCTTTTATTTTAAATTCAAATAGGTATTGAAAACCCCTTTGAATCAAACAATACATCAACCAATTTTCCTTCTTCTCCTTCTACTGCGAGATAGGTACTCCCGGAATCGAAAACATAAATAAAAACTAAATCAGATTATTATCTCGGGAAGCAGAAGCATGGTAACTCTTTCATACTTTAAGCTTGATTATACCAATTAAAAGAAAAAAAACGTATTCCGTAATTACGTCACAACAATCTGTAGTGTCTAGTAATTCTATTAGTATAAAATATTAAAATAATTTAAACCCCAATTGAAAAGTAATGTTAAAAACAATCCCTCACTATTTTCCCTAATTACGTCATACTCCCGCAATATGGTTCACGATCAGTGAATTCATGAACATAATTAGAGCCTGTCCAGACGGGGCGTTTTACGCGCGAGTTCACCCGCGCGGGTGCACTCGCGGGTGCAAATAATTGTTTTATTTCAGTAGATGTTGGCGCATATGGCAAAAGTAATGACTCCACAATTTTTAAAAACTCTGTTTTATATAAAAACTTGTCGAAAAACTAGAGATATTCCAGAGCCAAAGGCAATATTGCGCGTCTCCACCACGGACTCGCGCGTAGTTCTGGACGCAACAATGAAGCCCGAGCACCTCACACGCGCGGCGCTCGAGCCGAGAGTCTCGCGCCTGCGCGTAGCGGGCGTCTGCGCGTCAGCATCTGGACGGGATGTATGTAGCTCCAGTATCTCAGTATCTATCAGCACTCGCCCCATCTGGACAGGCTCTTACGGGAATCAAAAAATTTATATATTTTTTACAAAATGTATTGTAAAAACTCAACAGCTTTAAAATATTTCACTAATATATCAATCAATAGTTTTATATATTCAAAAACAATAAACTTAGCTATAAGTCAAGATATCCGTAGAAACGATGTTACGTCGCCTTACGCTCACCCACAACTAGGGATTATAATCCCGGAGCATTTTTTCAATTCCGGGATTAAAGAAGACCAATCCCGTGATTCCGGGACCGGTCCCGGGATTAGCCGAGAAGTAAGAATATAAATTAAAATATGCAATTTTAAGTACAATACACCTTAGGGGAGTTGTGCTTAAGATGACATAGTCAGATAAGATGACACACCAACAATATTGATTTAAAAATAGAGCGAAAAAAGTGAACCACTAACGCTTTAGAGAGTGCCTTTAGTGATGTTGACATTCAGTATGGTGGAAAGCGAACACAGATTGCAAAGTTGTCCGTATTTTTGTGATTTTGATGTCATTAAAAATTTTGTTCAAGCTTTTGTTTGGTGATGATAATATTCGCAAGGTAAGGAGCTTCTTGTAAAACTAATTTGGAATGTCTATTAGAACTATTACATGACACAAATTTTGATAAAAACGCATTCTAACTTCAAAGTTTTTGTCACAACAATTAAAATAAAGTTTGCATTATCTATTGGGTAAGATGACATAGGTACAAGATGGCATACTATGTCATCTTACCTTTTCATATAGTTCATTGCATTTACTGCACATTGGGTGAAGTGCCAGCTGTGTTCCAACTGGTGTCATACCTGCAAGAAAGAAAAAAATTATTTTCGAACTATGTTCATAAGATTAATATTGTATAAAATGACATACCTTTTAAGTCTAAGATGACATAGGTACTGTATCATTTTACCCTATAGATATGTCGTCTTACATACGTCGACCCAAGTGCGATTTATTTTATTTTTTAAATTTTATGTCACGTTGATTGTTCTAAAAATTAATAATTTCGTTGATTGTGATACATTTAAGGCGATCGTCTAGCAGAATGAGCAAATTTCACAATTTTTTCTCATATCTTCTCTTGCGTTTTTTATCACATTTTTGTAGGGTCATATCTAATTTTAAAATTTATTCATCAGGTTACATATATTTTAAATACGAATATCTTATTAAAATTTCATAAACTAAATTAAATAATTGATTAATAAATTACCAAACCTTCGATGTTTTAAAAATGAAGAAAATTGCTCCACTTTGTGGACCTTTTATGACTGAACGGCGTGTTGAGATGTCTTTTTTATTCAATAAATATTACAAAGTAAACGATTATCTTAAATTTCTTACAATTATAGAAAAATCTGCTAGTTTGTTTACATGCAATTTATGTTTTAAAAAATACAGTTTTTTTTTTTTAAATTTTTGTGGGTTTTTTTCAACTCTTTTTACATGGTTGACAACTTTTTTACTTCAATAGTCAAAATAATAGATATTATAATTTTACAATAAAAACAAAAAAAATCAAAATCTTTGTCGATATTCCTGATTTTAGATATTTAATCAAGATGCAACGTATTTATGACACAATACGCAGTGCCTTGATAAATAGCTAAAATCTGAAATCGAGAATAATTTTTTGATTTTTTTTGTATTAATTTTAAAATAAAAATGTCTATTCCTTTAATTTATAGTGTGGCGGATTCCACCACTCGGGCGGCATCTGGCGTTCAGGGGGACCAACGGACCTACAGGCGGCGGGCGTCAAGACCAGCACTCCCATTCCGCCTGCTCGACCGCCAACACCGTAGACCCGGGTAACGCGTCGCGACTTCTCGAATTGTTACACGATCGACGTTTAGACCCGCGCGTACAGATATATACTAACCTCAATCGAGTCCGCGTTTACAGCAACCTCGTTAACTAACCATATATTAGCATCATCCAACTTACCTTTGTAACTATCTTGAATAAACTCCTTGTAAATTGTACATATGATACAAAAGTGCTTCATTCCGTTGAAGTTAGTTACCCGCGACGGCCCCCACAGTCCTGAGCCAGAGGAGCTGCCAAAAGTAAGTACAAATCCGATATATACCCTAGACGCACTGTTTGCAGCCTCAGAGTGCGAACGAGATGGGGATCTTATAGGCCTTCCCCATAATAGGTTAGGTTAGGTTAGGTCATAAATGGAAAAATATGAATGAATATGTGAAATATTATGTATCCAAATTTTAATTTTAATAAAATTGATTTTTTCGAAGAAAAAATTAACATATCAATAAAATCTTTTTCGACTTTTTACAAAAAAAATATTTTTGGTTATTCCAAAAAAATTTGGCCTAAAAAATAATTTACTACTCTTAAAAAAATTGCCTTTTCCAAAAAAAGTAATAAGTAAATTAAAAAAAACTACATGAAGAAATAATAAAAAAAATATTCATCTATCATCCCCTTTAAAAAAAATAACAAAATAGTTTTCATAATTCAAATCTGTCAAAAAATAACGAAGGGAGAAAAAAATTGATGTAATACTGAAAAGAGACATCCCTGCGACGAAAATAGCCGAAAAATACGCAATTTTTAATATTTCGAAATCCGGCTTACGTAAAAATAAAAAATATAATCTCTTTAAAAAAACTTTCAAATACACACATCGAAAAATTTTTTTTTAATTATATTGTAACGAGCTGTTCGTTGACATTTGACAGTTCCATAGAAAAGTGTCACATGCGCAGAACGGCAGGCCGGTATGCCCAGTGGTTGAAATAAGAACTAACATGATTAATAAATAGCGAAGAAATGGAAGGGTTCTTACCCGAGTAGGAAAACAAAAGAGAGCTGTTCTTTTGTGTTTGAATAAAAAATAGCAGTAGTATTGCGTTGCGAGCGATTGTAAAATGTGAGAGATAATGTACAAGCGATAATAAAAGATTTATTTTACGAGTTGTGCCATTTCATTTTTCGAGCGAGCCACGCCACGTAACAATATATTTTTTTAAATAAATGTAGAAAAAATCTAAATATATAAAAAATAATTCGATAACGGCACTTTTTCTCTATCGATTGCTGTATTATCATGTAAAAATGGCCCACGCCTCACGGAGCAGCATACAAAGATATAAAAAAAACGTCAAAAAACGCTTCTTCGCTCTTCGGAACGATATTTTCTAATATAAAAGATGCGCGTTGTCGAGCGCTACGCGTTGAAAGTTGTAGCACCACTGTGAGATTTTTTTGAGATATTTATTAAAGAAACGGAAATTTCGACTTTGGTTGCCTACAGAGAAAGGTGGTGGGGTGAATTTTTTTTAAATGCGCAAAAATGGCATCTCTAACTGTTGTTTGAACCTGATACTCGATTACATTAAAACGATAGCTACAGTCGCAGAAATGGCGCCCTCTCCGAAAAAGGACCGAAAATAGAGTTTTATTATTGTCACGTCGAGAAAAAGAAATCTATGCAAAATCATTGTATATGAAAAATAAAGATTCAGATTCGGCGCAAAACGTCATTTTGAATCCGATCACAAAACACTAAAATATGCGGTAAAAATGAAATTTCACGTAAATGAGTATAGAAATGAAAAAGAAGAAGAAGAAAATAAATATTACAAAAATATCATGCGGCAATGACTTATCATTCGTATTTTTTTTAAATTGTCTTTCATATTTGCAGAGAAAACAGTAAATATTTGCGAAGATAAAGTAAAAAAAAAACGGCTTTGTCAAAAAGGCTGAAAACATAAAAAAATGTTAAATGATGAAAAGAAAAAATGATGTATTAGAAATCACGCGCGTTCATCACAATCAAGTTTCAAATTCCAAAGTATCAAAATCTCACAAAGATATGAAGTAAAAACGGCATTTCACCTGAATGAGCATAGAAACGAATAAAGAAGAAGAAGAAGAAAATAAATGTTAATAAAATGTCACACGGCAAAGACTTGTCTTTTGTAATTTTTTTAATAATTCTGGACCTTTATTTGTCTTTGATATTTTTTTTGCATAAATACCCGCTGAGAAACCTCATTTAAATGATTTTAATATATTTTTATTTAAAACATATTATTTAATATGCACATACGAATGTATCGCAACCATTACGCCTAACATGTTAAAAAATATTTGAACCGAACAGTTGATTTAAATACAGAATATTTTGAGTTTGTTCAAATCTTTCAGAACAGTGCTGGATTTATGTCACAGAGACATTATTAATCAATTAATGTATATTATAGATATCTCACAGAGACGAAACTGTATTAATTATGGGAAAGTAGGTATAGAAATCTTTTTTGGGTGTAACAGGACTTATGACCTGTCTTTTTATTGGTTGGCTTAAGTGATCACTTTACACAATTGTAACATTCACCATTTCCACCCATGATAGAATATACCATGCTTATTCATTTTTTTGGAAGTTGTATATATGTTCAAATTGCATGAAGCTTTCATATATGAGTTGTAAGCGCCTTATCCACGCGGCCTGTACAAAGCCATTTTCATTCCCCTAAATCCCCACAGATGTCGCTAATGAGAAAATCTACAATTGATTTACGGAATTTTAGAAGCAATATACTTTATTAATGTGTAATGAAATTCATCCGAATACTTGCATTACACTAGGATACGCCAGGAAATATTATTTCCAATTTTTGTTAAATTCCTTTTTTACCAGTATTTACAATTCAGAATATTTTGAGTTTGTTCAAATCTTTCAGAACAGTGCTGGATTTATGTCACAGAGACATTATTAATCAATTAATGTATATTATAGATATCTCACAGAGACGAAACTGTATTAATTATGGGAAAGTAGGTATAGAAATCTTTTTTGGGTGTAACAGGACTTATGACCTGTCTTTTTATTGGTTGGCTTAAGTGATCACTTTACACAATTGTAACATTCACCATTTCCACCCATGATAGAATATACCATGCTTATTCATTTTTTTGGAAGTTGTATATATGTTCAAATTGCATGAAGCTTTCATATATGAGTTGTAAGCGCTTTTCTCATTAGCGACATCTGTGGGGATTTAGGGGAATGAAAATGGCTTTGTACAGGCCGCGTGGATAAGGCGCTTACAACTCATATATGAAAGCTTCATGCAATTTGAACATATATACAACTTCCAAAAAAATGAATAAGCATGGTATATTCTATCATGGGTGGAAATGGTGAATGTTACAATTGTGTAAAGTGATCACTTAAGCCAACCAATAAAAAGACAGGTCATAAGTCCTGTTACACCCAAAAAAGATTTCTATACCTACTTTCCCATAATTAATACAGTTTCGTCTCTGTGAGATATCTATAATATACATTAATTGATTTAAATAAATATTTTCGAAAACAATATTTTTTAGATTTAATATTTTAGAACTATATTGAATTAAAAATATTTTTTTATTGTCAAAATCGATAAAGCATATTTTAAACTTTATATTTTTTATAAAAAGAGTATTTTTATAAAAAACACTAAAAACATGTGATCCTTTAATTATATGTAAATTTTTAATGACTTTACGTCGTATTATTTCAGATATTTGTCTTAAAAAACACATTTATCGTAAAATCATAAAGCTGAGGATTTTCGCAAAGAGGGATAGATTTAATTGGATAGCTTGTGAGAAAATTCTTAGAATATAAAGCAAATTTTTATATTAAACAACAATAAGAAACATTCAGCATTATTTTTATCTAAAGTTATTTTTGTAAAATCAACATATTGGTCAGATAAATGTAATCAAATATCGACATTGAGATTTTCTGTTGAATTTTTCATATTGACAATGCCGCTGTCATCTGTCAAACAATCAGCTGCAAAAGTTCGGCGAAACGGCCTTCTATCTGTGTCCTTGTTTCCCTTGTCTCGAAAAAGTAGCGGCCCTCGTAGCGCAGTGGGTATGACACTGGCTTCCAACACCGGGTGTTCCGGGTTCGATTCCCGGTGAGGTCACAATTTAATCTATGTGATTTACTCAAGCCTGGGTGTTTCGTGATGTATAAAAAAAAGTGAAGCTTTTTTGACTGAAAATCATTTGTCAACATTAAAGATCATAAAAATAGTAGAAGGAGACGTACAAAAAATTGAAATAAAAAGTTCTTCACGCCAGAGTCTTCGATCTTTCATATTCTTTAATTAAAATTAAAATATTCTTCGTAGTTTAAGAAATAAATTCGATTGAAAATGGTGAAAAAAAATTGTAAATTTTGAAAAAAATACGTATAGTCGAAATAAATTAGAAAAAAAGAATATAAATTAGACGTATGCGCAATGTGACGTTTTCACCGATTCGAATTTCTGAATTTTGCCAACCGGCTGAAATTTTTGATGATAATCAAATTTCACTCGAATGAGCGCAGAAAGGAGAGAAGAGGAAAGAAAAAATCTAATGTACAAAATTCTCACGTATCTACCTTTCGTATTATTTTTACAAAATATTTTTATTACTTGTAGTTGTGGAGAAAACCGCAAAAAAGCGCGCGAAAAAGTTGAAAAAAACGTAAAAAAAATCGAAATGATCAAAATGTTACTTACCTACATATATCGCGGAAAGTACCTTACAACTTTTTACAAAGCCTAGCAAGCAAGCAGACGCCACGAGTTAAAAGAAAGAAAGGAAGTAAATAGTATGAAATAGAAATAGTAGAATGTTTGGTTACATGGTTTACTGATATTTTGAATGCGGCACTACTGCTCATAGAGCTGCGACTCGAATTATGAGTAGTGATCCCGCCTTCCGACAGAGGTCGGTGTCGTCGGTTCCCGAAATGCCGAACTCTGACTGGTCGTTGAAAATGCGTCTGGGCGTGGAATGACAAAGGAATCCAGAATTCAGTTCTGCTCCTGCGTTCACCTCCAGATCTACTTGCGACTTTCTCTTCTTCTCTACTCGACTCCTGCTTCAACCTTTGGACCGCTCTAAGATTCTCAGAGAATTTTTATACGATCTCGCTTTCGTCTGAGAATCTGCGATATCGGTTCCATCAGGTTGACCTGACCGTAGGGCGGTGGAATCACCCCCTATTTTTGCGCGTTACCGTCAGGAACATATACCTACACACTTAAACATCATTAATTTTACCATGATCGTCGTCCATTGGTACATTGTGACATGAATATCCACTGCAGTGTTCGCACACATCTGAACAAAGTATCCTGACTTTCTACATCTGCAATTATTCCCACGAACAGATTTACAGGAACATGACACTAAATGCAAAAGATCATTTGGCGTTAAAGTTTTCAAAGAAGTCACTGGTTGAAGAACTTTTTTCTTTGCTCCATTTTCATATACAGACTCCCACTTCCATCCCCATTCAGTAGCTAGTAAACATTGCCTAACCATTTTTGGACTTGCAAGTAAACTTTTCGTACCTATGTGTTGTTGACATGCCTCGTGTTACGAACAGAATCATATTTTTTATAATTTTTGTATTTTGTATGAAAATGGCGATTTAGGCACGGTACCGATGTCGCCAGAGGGTATTGTATTTATATTAAAATAAATATGGAGGGGGTAAAATTGTGCCCCCACCTGGCCGGCCTGGCTGAGTGGGAACAGTGTAAATACCCACTCAAGCCAGGCCACACGGTATTCTTTAAGGAAATAAATGTGGAGGTAGAAAAATCAGGCCTCATTCCTGTTTCTACCTCCGGACCATCAATACTCTTTCATTTGACGACCCCCCAGAAGTAATCAGCGATCCACCCCTATAAACAGTCTTTGTTTTATATTGAACACCTCGGTTGTGGGGGTAATTTTGCCAGATCGAAATTTGATCGTGAATTTGATTTTTTTGTCAGATTCATAAATTTGAAGTAACGAGCTTCATTTAAGTTTGTTTGTCTATTGATTCCATATAGTCCAAGGGTAAATCTTTCTCCACTAACTAGCAATAGTTTTTTTGATATATTTTCTTACAAAAATATTGAAGATTTCACCACTTCAACAGCTTTTATCTTTCTTAAACCATAAAAGCGTGATGTAGTATCACATCCGGTCATTGCATGTACAAACAAGAGACTTCTTCTAATTTTACTGTGCTGCTCGATAAAAAAATCAAAATTTAAAGTAGTTTAGTTGGATCCTTGCTACCCTTTTGCTTACAAAAATAAATTTATTTTTTCTCTGGAGCCAAGGCCACTAATAAAGTCAATAAATCTGTATCAGATCCTACAACAACAACCTTCGTATAATCCTTAAGCTTTTCTATAGCAACATTCACTATATCTGCATCAGCATTATCTTCAGCGGTCAAGGTTAAATTTCCTTTTATCCATTTCTGAAGCTACTGCTTTTAACAATCTTTTTTTGTTTCCTAAAAAGTTTTCCTTAGGTGTCCTACATTTTGTATTTTCTTCAAAATGGATGTCATAAAAAATGGTTAATAGAAAACGACATTAGTTATTTATGAACTATATTAAGTGTTTTATTATGATAATGACTTTGAATAATTAGTCATGTTTATATTTATATATTTCTCTTTCTTTTTCCTAAATTTTTGCTATATATATTTTTAATTTGCTATTTTCTTTATTTATTGCTCTTTTCTTAATTTGCTTAAAATTTTTAACTTTGTACTGAAAATTTCTTTTAGGTTGTTTTTTGTACTTAATTGTTTTCGTTTTTTATCTCTTATGTTTATAAAGTAAATAATATTTTGTAATAGTGTAACTTACAATTGTAAAAATGAACCTACAGACAAACATCTTTTTAGTCGCTTTGTGGGACTAAATATTATAAAATGTAAAGAAAATAAATAGAAAAAAAAAACATGAACTTTTCTTATTGGCTAGGCCGTTCTGGAATCTTCGGTAGTATTGTGATCATTTCAAATAACTGTCACTTGACACGAGTGCGTGATTCTTTTTTAGCTTCGTTACAATAGTTTTTATGTCCTATCGGTATATAATTCAAAATACTATTCTAATCTATAACGATTTTTATGTTGAAATTTTTTTATAAAATAGTTTACATAGGTATAGAGTATAGGCATTATTAGCATTATTCAGGATTACATAATAAAATAAAAATAAGAAAAGTATAGATTTGTAGCAACACGAGTGAAAAGATCGTCACAGGGTGTTATTTTTTCGATTATTTTAAGTACCTATAATTTTTAAAGCGCATAAATATTTTTTTGATAACTATTATGACTTGGTCTATCACCCGATTCCGGCTTGACTTCGACCCCTGGGACACCTGTATATAAAATGCCCAGAAGTTGCGGCGTAGCATCTTGGTAGCGTCAGTAACGGACACAGCATTTTGATGTCCCCGACAAAAAAATATTTCTGGCGGGACGCAAACTCGACTTTTGACTTCGGCGTGCTGCGGCGGGCCACCGTGAAATTAAAATAATCTACTTTAATTTTGTAACGCTGCCGGAATTGGCGTTGCGCTTTACGCATCTGTTATTCGTTTAATTTGTCAGAGCCCGGCCCGGCGCGGCCGCCACGCCGGCTGAGCACGGCGCGGGGCGGGCGCGCGGCCGAGCGTGCCGTGCGGTATGGCGCCCTCGCCCTCGCCAGCTCGCAGTCAGTGGCGACACCATGTTCCGCGCAGTCTGCGGGATCTTCCTGGGATCCAACACAGGTAGGACTATCAGTGCCACATTCGTACAACAGGATAGTCTCCACACGAGACGCTACTGATCTCTTGCGTCTGTACAGAATTGCCGATAGCCTCGTTGACAGCGCGCAGTTCGCCAGAGTAAACTCGTGCACCGGCTCATTGAGGAAGCGTGAAACGTTCGGACTCGATACCTACCGCAGCGACATCGCGTTCTAGGTAAATAACGACAATACACAAATAATAGACAGCTACAACTAGCGCTTCGCTCAGCACCAACATCCGATGCGAGCGGGTTAGTTGAATTCAACCGCGTCCGCAAAACTAACTTCGCCGACCGTGCTCGCGCGGTGGCTGGATCGAAGTTATGGAGTAAACTAAAACAAACTAAATTAAGACAAGCAGACTTCCACAGTTCAAAAAACAACTAAAAACGCACTTTATTTAGACGATCCTACAAAAACTTATAGTATCAGACCGTTACAATAGTAGGTACGTATAGGTACCTACTGTCTCCACTCCAAGTATGTATTCCTTGAAAACACACATTTTTCCCGGTCATTTCACCTATAATTTTAACTGTCTATTCCATTATTTTTTACATGTCACCCAGTTTACAAGTAATAATAGATAAGCGATAATTTTTTTGTCAAATAATGTTATACACGTGCGTAAAATGTCCTTGAGGTGAGTCGGTATGTAAGTCACCCAAATAAAAATAAATAAGTAACACGGAACATGAGTTGAATATATTCTCCAATTCTTTACTAAGCTACAAATATAAGAGGCTATTTCTTAAAATTATATTTGTACAATATTATGTTCGTAATAAATATTTGATTGAGTTATTCCTTTCCTTTACATTACTAGGTATATTTTATTCCATTACATTACTATATTCATACCTATGATGCTGTTACAAATGTACTTTATGAATCATTTTGTTTGCATCACGTAATGTTTCGACAAATATAAATTGCATTTTTATGCAGGTACGTATTTCGTTGTCAGTGTCCCATTTTTCTCGAAGTATTTGGAGTAGGTATTCATAGGCTCTCTGCGTTTAGCATTTGTTTCGACAACCATGCTTTTAATATAATGTATTTATTATTTATTTATTGATCAACGCCCTTCAGGGCTTTTACGAAAAATAAGGTTAAGTAATGAATATTTTTAACAATAGATACATATTATGTAGGTACCTACGTTCTGTCGCGAAAAAACTTACTTAAACAATAAAATATAAATACTGTTAGTACCTACTTCGGTAGATACTGCATAGGTATTTAAATTTAGCAATTATCATATACTATATCTTACGCAATTATACATAATAGAATCGCAATATCATTTTGCACTGTCGCAGTTGTGAAGTAAATTTGTGTTGGTGTATGATGTAGGTTGGAGTTCATTTAAATAAATAATACCTTTTTGGTTAAAATTTTCTGAGATATTCTGCCATGTGTATATGATCTTTCTGGCCAACGTTTCGAATCTCACTGCTGGGTCACGAGTTCTTAACGGTTCTGAAAATCTTAGAAGATATAAAAATAAATAACAATATTAATTGTTTCTTTGAAATATTTTGCGTAGGTACGTACTTATGTGTATATCTTTTAAATATTTTAAAACCAGCCTTATTGTGCCGAGGTAAAAGTTTTGTCTTGGTAATCAACAGTCAGCAAGTATGCATTGAAAATAATATATTTTAAAGTTTACTTTGAACAGGCCACGAGGTCTAACTGTAGCGAAATATTATACAGGACTCGAACGTGGAAGCCCTACCCAGTGCCCAATGCCCACCGGACCGTGAGAACCGTCACTATAGGTCGCACCATTTTAATGTATTAAGGCGGCCATACACCCTCCGGTATATCGTAGAGTTACATCGCACTCAACGCTAGTGATGGGTCCGCTCTGTACTAACTACTACTAAATGTAGTACTACGTTACATTGAAGTGTACACTTCACACCTTTTGAAGTGTAGTGCATACTACAAACTACACACACAACTACACTACAAAGTTATCGAAAGTACGATATTTCAAATAGTACACTTCATTTGTCACAATTTTCTAGTACTGCAGTAGTTCACTTCATTAATACTACAATTAGTTCACTTCATTAGTACTACAATTAGTTCACTTCATTAGTAGGTACTACAAAAATTAAAACTATTAAGTGCGTCCATTACTATATCGCATTTGTCATTGATATTAATCATCAATCAAAATATATAATTCTCTACGTAAAAATGTTTGTCACCAAAGCTACCAGATTATGGCCGAAATATATAATAAAAGTACGTCATTTTTGACCGGATATAACTGTGTTATGCGCATGAACAAACCAGTTTACTTAAAACTGCTTGCAATGCTTACTCACTTATTTCAGAAAAATGATACTATAATAACTTTAGAACATACAGCAACTTCTTGCAATATGGAGATCATAGAGTTGGTAGGTACATATATATGATTTTAAATATGTTTTAATGAAATGGCATGATATACCGTAAGCTTTGTGGTAGAAAATATAAGTTTTTTGTAAAAATAAAGCGTATAGTATTAACAACGCGTTGTTTAAAAAGTAGTGGGTTCTCAGAGTTTGTAAATCATTTAATTGAAGAAGACCACACGTTCAATAATAGCACAGGAGTTAGTATTATCCATAAAAACGGAATAGGTAATAGATTAGATAATTTAGAGGCATTAGAGATAAGAAAAGCCATTAATTTAAATCATAAAATAATTAATAATCAAATTAATTTGTCTTATAGTCCACTCTTAAATATGTTCCCTCTTAATAATAATGTTCCCTGTATAATCCCACCCCCTACCCCCACTATTGGCACTCCGTCCTTCCACCTTTCACACTAGTATATAAGCGCATAACTTTTGTATGTTTAGACAGTTAAGATCCCTGAAGAAGCTACGGTAGTAGCGAAACCTGGTTGGATTTTTGATAAATATAAGTGGTGTATAACAAAGGTATTATTATTTATTTAAATTTATAATGTATTGATAAATAGGCCTAAACCTAATATAAAACACCGTCATGTAAAAGAAAGTAAATAGGTAGCATTTTAAAAACAAAATTAAAAAATTAATAAACAAAGATTAAGATTATTACAAAGAAAGAATATAACGTTCAAATAAAAAATAATAATAATGATTAAGATTATTCCGATTCGTCTTCTGCTAGCAATAATAAGGCATCAACAAGACTTTCGCCGTCGTCAGCAGTATTAGGTATAGTTGCTGCGCTAGTACTGGCGCAAGATCCACCGAACAAACGTACTTTTATATTTGATATGTGATAGAATGTACAAGACGTACATTTTTCTACCGGCGTGTAAACTAACCATATGAATGCTCGGTTGAAAATTGTCGCAACACATACGTCTTACATTCATATGGGTACGAATTCTAAGAACGGCGATTAGTATACTGTGATGGCGATAAGCATGGGTGGTTGCGTGCGCTTCCTTAATTTTGTTTTAATTGTCCCCATTACGCTGAAAATTCTTTCAACGAATATGAACATAAAATCCGGGCAGTTTATCACTGTCCAGATGAGCATTAATTAAACAATATATGTTTATAAAAATACAACATTGAAATTATAAAAGAATATTCAAAACTTACTTATCCGTTTTTATACCAAATGGAATAAACAAACATAAAGCAAATAATGGTACAATATAAAAAATAAGAAAAACAAATAAACATAGTAAAACTTATACAAAAAAAGTACAATATGTTATATTACATGAGTCGTATATTTCCAGACATCGCTAACTCCACACCAAAGCAATTTACAGCAGGTCAAGTAATTTATACCTTATTGTGTGAGTTGTTATTACCTGCATTGTTATTTTTTCTAGAAAGTTTGTTCATATTTATATACATATAAGGTATTAATTACTTGACCTGCTGTAAATTACTTTGGTATGGAGTTAGCGGTGTCTGGAAATATACGACTCATATCAACATTGATTGTCTTTACATTCCGAGCAGCGAAGTGTTTCGTGCTTATGTATTTTTCAAATTGCTTTGTGACATGCAATATCAAAGATTACATTTTTTTCAATATTTTTATAATAATTTAAATTTTTTATCTCCATAACTATTGATGGAGATCATGGTTGCTTGAACATTTTCGAATTACTATCTATCGACACTATCTACACAGCTCACTATCTTTATCAGGGCAGAAATCTACCAGTAAAGTTTTTACTACTAGTTATGAGAAAGCCTATATATTCTAAATATAAATAATAATATATTTACCTGTTCAATAAATTCACTGGAAATATATTTATCACAGACGTCAAAAATGAATAAAAATACGAATTTTTGTCTTTGGAAATCTTCAGTAGATTGCAATACAGTAGATAGACGGAAGAAGATAATGCGATACTGCCGCGCAGGGTGGTTGGAGAGATACTACGTATGTGGCGACTTGAAAGGAATTTCTATCCCTAGCATCCCGGACCCTTGTAACGAAGAGCGCCGCGAAATAGATAGTGTAGAAACGTAAAACGTCCAAAAGGTTGACTATACCTAATCACGTCCAAAAGGTTGACCATACGTGATTTGGCGTGAACGGGCAGTGTGGAAGGGATACGAACGAGGGGAAGCGGGGAATACAGTACAGCTTGTCTATCGCACAGACAAAAATAATCGAATTTCAATTCTTGTGCCGTCACCGTACAGGTCTGGAAACATCTGCACGCGAACACCACACACGCTGCGGTATGTCTCTAGAGGTCACCTCAACAAGTCTTTCGGTAGCTTTGGTGACAGACATTTTTACGTAGAGAATTATACATTTTGATTGATGATTAATATCAATGACAAATGCGATATAGCAATGGACGCACTTAATAGTTTTAATTTTCAAAAGACTGAAATATTAAAAAAAATCTAAATATTTAAAAAAAATTCATTCAGAGTTTTTTTTATTAAAAAATCGTAGTCAATGTTTTCATTTTATTTATAACAATTTTGAAATCATACTCATTTTGAAAATGGAATTAAATTGTTTTAAATTCTGTGAAGTTATGCACGGACGGGCGGAAATCGAAATTATTATTATTGGATATGACTATTTTTTCAACAATTACTCCTTTTAACATTTTCCTCGTTTTTTATTTGCGTTTTATTACCGTATTTCAAATAAAGTGAAAACACTGTCATCGCGACGATGCCATATTTTCAACTAAAGATTCCTGCGGTGTACCGCGTGTATGGGCTCTATGGGGATACGATGTGCGATGTGCCGGTCTGTGATGTGCGATGACTAGCAAAGGGAAAAACTACATTTCAAAATGAAGACTACAACACACTCACGTTCACCAGTTTGAAGACTACAAAGTGTACACTACATTTGTAATAAAAACTATACGAAGTGAACTAATTGTGGTACTACGGAATTGTAGTACAAATTAAGTGAACTAATTTTAGTACTAATGTAGTGAACTAATTGTAGTACTAATCTGCCCTTCCAAGCTAGAAGGCAGTAACTAACAAAAAATTCAAAAACTAGTTAATGAATGCCATCTGGTGAATAATTTTGTTTATTATCTAAATATCTTACTCAAAAAGCATTATTATTAAAAATAACTAGAAAAAACTGATAAGAAAAAAATGGACAACTACAAAAACAACACTCAAATCTTAGCAAATAAGCAGTAAATATGATTTTCTTAGCTAAATGGCAGTAAATGCAGATATTTCTCTGTAGTTGCTGCTTTTTTGCTAAGAAATATATCACATTTTAAATTGTTAACAACTTTATGTTTATCGATCTGTCAAAATAATCATATCATTCTGATTGAGTGTTAGGTGGTGATAGATTGGTGTTATCCCTAAAAACCCATTAAAGTATATAATATTATTGGTACTACATTGATACTGATATATTTTTTATTAATAAGTGCTTAAAAATATCATCAAGAACAAAACAAATTGTTAAAATGGCGCTGGAAATGCAAAATGAAAACAATTCACCAAACGGTCAAATTTCTTTACAAAACTATATGTAGGTATTAATAATATTATTTACGAACAAATTTAAAATAAAATATTATGATTAAACATAATTATAATATTTTATTTTAAATTTGTTATGACGCCTTATAATTTTTTAAATCGGAAAGATGACACTTCCCAGAATAAAATTAACAAGACGAAGCCACGTGCCTACTAAGTGCCATGACTCAGCTGCAGTTCAATAGGAGATTATACCATGCAGCAATATGAAGGTGCATTTCTTGAAAAAATCTGTTATTAACTTGTTGAGGGCCTAAAAAATTCCAAAGCAACATATAGGCAAGGGCCGGAAATTTTCTGAATTTTTTGTGATTTTTCTTTTTACGAAAAAACCATGAAAACATGCGTATATTAAAAAAAAAACACACACATTCATAATATTTTATCGTAAGTGTCGAAATGCAATGATTTTTTTATCATTTAAGTAAAAAAAATAATCTTTTTTTGAATTTCGATAATGTTGCCAGCGCAACATTTTCTGAAAAATAATAATTATTTTTTATTTGTTTATTAGAGACAACACTACTATTAATAATAATAATCTTCTTCTATGTGGTATATGTTGTTGCACGGCACGGCACACGACGGGACATCGCACTCATAACACATAAATATGATACACTTTCACACACACACATATTTCAAATAAACGCAACAAAATTGCGTGTATTTTTGTTAATAAATCACTATTAGTATTCAATTGAATCATAAACCAACAAAAACTGACAAATATCGCAAAACATATCGTATATATTTGTATATACGTGTACAAATAAATCGAAAATCGAAAAAAATAAATCGTATTTCCCGCGCACATTGCGCGTGACCTTGACGATGGAATATTTGAATTTCGATTGCACAACACGCGATCGGGGCGCCATCTATGACAATTCTATACGATTTTGACGGCAGAAAAACTTCTGTTTTGATTGTTGATTTAAAATATAATCCGTGATGTTTTTGAGTTGAAAATGGAACGACAGGTCACAACAGGATTTCTCTATTGGGAAAAAATTACGTTTTTCAAATTCGATACGCGGCCGTCGATAAATAATTTATTTTGTGCCTGTCGCATATATGCGACGCGGCCCCTGGGGACAGTCGCGCTCCGTCGCATATATGAGACGCGGCCCCAGGCTCATTAAGAATAATTTTAAAGAGCCTCAAAAAAGAATAAAGGATCGCGGAATTTCTGAATTAAAAAAACAGAATATTATTCAGAATCTTGGACTACTGATGCCCGAAAATCGAAGATTTTTAGAAAAATCTGCAAGCTAGTGATGTTCAAGATCTAACTTTTGAGTTTGGTAAATGAAAAATGCTTTAAAAAAACTAAAATCGAATGCTTTAGATAAACTATTTCTACAATACTATTTCTGTTTGTGTATCTAATTATTAATAAAATATTAATTTTGTAAAGAATTACGTATCTACATTACGCCAAATAAATAATTTTTTATTGAATCCCGATTTTAAATATCCTATGTGTGCCTAGTCGCCTAGTGGAATAGAGCAAACTTCAAAAATTCTTAGAAACAAGGCAGTAAGTACGTAGTTACTGCCTTGTTTCTAAGAAAGTTTACGCTATCATTGAAGCACATTCTAAGGCAGAAGGCATTTATTGATTTAAATATTGAAATTCAATAATTTTATGTATCTTTTAGGTATTATCTTATTTTTGAAGTAATTTTACATTAAAATATTTGAAAAAATAGTAAAAAAATTAAAAATGCGGCGAAAAAACACAAAAAACCTAAAACTTCAATTATCTCGAAACTTTGCAATATGTAGTTACTGCCTTCTTCCTTGGAAGGGCAGTAATGAAGTGAACTAATTGTAGTATCAATGAAGTGAACTACTGCAGTACTACAAAATTGTAGTACGAATGAAGTGAATTAATTGTAGTACTACAAAAATTGTAGTACGAATGAAGTGAATTAATTGTAGTAAAATTTTCAAAGGGTTGTTTCGATTTCCAAAAATTTCTTCATTTATCTACATCAACTTCCCAAAAATTTCACATCAAAAATGTACTATTTGAAGTATGTACTCGTACTTTCGATAACTTTGAAGTGTGTGTACTTTGTAGTGTTCGCTTTAAAATGAAGTGTACTACTTGAAGTATGTACTTTCAATAACTTTGAAGTGTGTGTAGTTTGTAGAGTGCACTACACTTCAAAAGGTGTGAAGTGTTCACTTCAATGTAATGTAGTACTACATTGTAGTAGTTAGTACAGAGCGGACCCATCACTAGCGTTGAGTGCGATGTAACTTTACGATATACCGGAGGGTGTATGGCCGCCTTTAAAGGCGGCCATATACGCTCCGGTAGACCGTAGAGGTACATCTGTTCGGTCGACCTCTAGAGACGTACCGCAGCGTGTGTGGTGTTCGCGTGTGGAGGTTTCCAGACCTGTACAGGTAACCGCAGAAGAATTGAAATTCTATACTTTTTGTCTGTGCGGCCGCGGCTGACAAATCTGTGCGTGTGTGGCGCCCTCAGTTTATATTCTCTATTCTATGCTCTCAGTATCTCTCTATTATGTGATGTCGTAGCTGTGACAGGAAGAGGTTATGTTGCGTGCAATGTTTTTTAAATGAAAAGTCTTAAGCGTTGTAAAGAAATCGAAGTTTAAAAATTGGAACCGTATCTTTAGCGCGTAAAAATACCACGATCGGCCCAAAATTGCTGCAAAAACTAAAAGAATTGGAGCCTGATGCCAATATGAATATGGTTATAAAATTATTCATATACATTAATTGTTAATATTTTTTTAAACATATTTTATAATTTTGATTCGTATTTTTCTCTTCAGATTTAACTATAAATAAAGGCTAAACTTTATTTTATGGCCTCACTCGATTTTCTTAAAAATAAGTAGGTATCCTGGTGTAGTTAAGTGCCCTGATCGCAAAACTGAAATCAAAATTTGGCGGTCGTAAGTATTAAAATCTAAATAAATGAATATTTTAAACAACACTATTTTATTAGGTAGGTATTTACAGGTAATCTTTTCGCAGAACATGAAACAAAAGGCATCACACGTCTCTGGAATTATTTTACCGAGAGCTTGAGGTGATATGATACTAGAGAATTTAAGGCATTAGTGTGATCTCCCTATTGCAAAAAATCTTAAAGGGGTTGTAACCTCTCCCAACAAAGTTTGCATATTCGCCGCCATTTTATAAAAAATCTTAGCCACAAATTAAATGTATATAAATCGATAGAGGACTTTCATACAAACATAAAACTAGTTGGTCATAAAATCCTAAAGCGTCATGTTTCTGAGATATTCACATATAAAAAATGTTATTTTGTACCTATGAAGTGTAATACAAATGATAGAAAGTATTGTTAAAAAACTAACCCATAAAAACCAAGTTTTTATTTTACTCCCTCTCTTTGTAAATTAAGTTAACCATCATGTAATTAAATAATTGATTGACTGAAAATGAAACATGTCTAGATAAATATCTATGTCAAAAATCTCTAAAAATATATTTTTATTATTTGATTTCTTCCCAAAAAACCGAAGTGTGATGTCATCTGTGAACCAACTGTCATAAATTTTCGAAATTCGCAGTGAAGTACCTATTATACCTACCGACGGAGTAATTCAAATTTTAAATATTCCGTGACGTTATCAGGCCGCCGCACAGTGGGTCGAAACCATAATTTGAGGGACTTAGTGACCAACTTTCTTTTTTTACTTTTTCTTTATGCGGATGGATAGAGCTCATTAACCTTATCAATAGTTGTCCTATGAAACTTTTTCCTAAACTTTATAGTTTGGGCAAAAAAAAGTTTTGTATTTTTTGTATGGAGCGGATCAAATTAAATAAAATTTCTGCTAAGTGGTGACTGACCCCGCTTTGAAACATTTTTTTTCTCATACCTTGTCTAGTCTACAATCGTTTGATGCTATGAACATGTACATAAACTTGCAACAAAATTTTTAAGATTTATTAATTACAAATTAAATATACGCTTGGAAGATATCAAATATGAATATCTCCTTAGTTATTTGCAACTTTTAAACTTGTCTGTGAGACGTACTGTAACAGACCTAATATTTCTTTATAGGATCGTAAATAGTTTGATTGATTGCCCCCAGATTATTAGTCTGATCGACTTATATGCTCCATCGAGGTTATCAAGACACAGTGCATTGTTCTATTATAGTGGAAATGTCAGAACTAATGCATTAGCAAATTCTGTAATTCCCAGATTACACTCATTAGGGAATGAGCATGCAGAGGCGGCTGACATTTTTGCTGATAGTATAACTGTTTATAGGACAAAGCTGATACAATTGTTTACATCCCAACGAAATGGAAATGGACAATAAATCTTTCTATTTTACCTTTAACTATTATTATTTGTACCTTTAACTTTATTATTATTTTATCTTATGTTTTTATGTTTTTCTGTATTATTATTATTATTATTATTACCTTTTAACTATTATTATTGTAACTTTTAACTGTATTTTATTTTAACTGTCTTATGTTATTTAAAAAAAAATTATTGTGTATATTGTAAAAGCCCATAAGGGCATTAAATAAATAAATAAATAAATAAACTCTACCAGATAAATGGATCGAAAAAGTAAAAAAACGTATAGGTATATTTATAATATTATTTTTATTTTCGTAATTTCTTTTATGCCAAACTAAATATGAAATAGTGAGTAAAAGTACATAATAACTCAAATAATCAACAAAAAAACGAACAAAATTAGACTAAAAACTAAATGAAAACCTAATAATACAACAGCAAACTTATTTTTTTACAATTGTAGGTGGTAGTTTTACGATATATATACAGGGTGTACCAAACCTAGCAGCAGAAACATGGCCGGTAGATTTCTGACTATGTTATGAGTCTAAAATGTTTAAGCAACCATGACCTAATATCAATAGTTATGGAGATACGCAATATCAAAGTTTCCTTTTTTCAATTTTTGCAAGGTTTTTATCATTTTATTCGACTTGTATTAAAGCGAATGAATTTTTCATAATTGACATAAGTTACTGTAATGATAGTTCTACTTTTTGCAAAAAAATAGTAAGAAATATAGAAAAAATGCATACTTTGATATTGCATATCTCCATTAGGGTAGACTGGGGACGGTTGAAACACGTCATGGTTGAAACACCTCAAATATTTTGAAAACCACGGTACCTACGCATGTGACGCTGCATTTGTCACTTTGTCTGACATGTATGAATCTACTGCCAATTGCTCTCGAGTCAGCAAATAACGTAGTCGTGCCTATGAAGACTTAAAATTTTGCACCCAAATGTGAGTATTTAGTGTGTTCTAATTTTCCATTTTAACCTTATTTACTGTTGTGTTTTGACCACGTTTCTAATTCTATTGTTTTATTTAGCTGTTTAAGAGTATTCCTATTCCATTAGATAATCATAGTTTCAGAATTAAAACACATATTTTTGACTTTAAAGAAGGTAACGTCGCATGGGGACATTTGAAACAACCTACGTGAGGACGGTTGAACCGTTTCAATCGTCCCGGTGTTTCAATCGTCCACTAGTATTTTTTAATTTGAGAGAACATGAAAGTGAATATAAAAACCTTTGAGTGGATAAAAAATAATACCGAAAATTTCCAAATATTTTATTTATTATACCTATTCGCGAACTCAAGCGGCTCCAGAGGACAGCATTAGCATACAATAAAATAAAAGAATTTCATACACCGAATATATTTTTTTATTACTATTATTCCACGGATGTCCTCTGCTTCTGCTGCTTTCGACAAACAATTTTCCTTGCCATCCTTTCTTTGCTCATCTGTTCCACATGACCAAACCAGTGGCCATGTCACTGGCTCTGCATACTGAGAATTCCGGGTTCGACTTGTGAAAAACCCTGACCTAACCGTGTATAAAGTGGTTGAGCCTTGGCTCACCGAACCGAAGCTACCAACTAAATTTTTTTTTAAATTTAACCGAAATTAATAAACCATCTAATATAAGTTCTAATTCAGATACACAACCTAAAATACTCTTACTGATCTCGATCGTACTGTTCCGAAATACACATTATAAAATAGATAATAACCTATAAGTATCTCTACGTAGATAAAAGGTTAGAATTATCCGTTTTGAATGAACTGAAAGGATTATTTTGTAAGAACGCGATGCGGTCGTAATGTTTCTTATCGATGTTTAATTAATATCAAAATCCTATTAAGTTACCGCAAGTTTCATTCTAAATGCAAATACTACCTAATGGCTTTTATCCTAGTTTACCAGGATATCTCTCTATACTAGATTATCTATTAAATGGCTCATGATGTCGTTTTTTTCCTAATTTATAAATAAATAAATCACTATACTCTCACTCAATTACTATAGAAACGTCTAAGTTATTGGCTCGTGATATCGTCTTTAGTCTATAACTCCCCCTCTATTGTGACGCACGTGGCAACCCTAATATTTCAGAAAACGTGTTGGAAATTCTATATTTACACATACAAAGATAATAATATACTTATAATTTTAATTCGGACTTGACTACAATACGTATAAAATTTATTGTTTAGAGTTTACATTTACTGGAATAACTAACCATAACAGAACCGTAAAATATCTGAAAGAAAAGGCACATTTACATATCATTTTGTTTTTAAATTTGCTTACTTTTGTTGGCTGCTTCTATATACAATTTATAGTTTGGAGAAAAACACATAATCAGATTGTTTCAGTGATTCGCCTCTGGATTGGTTATCTTGGTAGAAACTGTATTTATCTGCAAACCGAGAGTCTAATAATTTGAAAATAGGTCTACTTCCGAGTATGTGGTGTCTGTCGCTAACAGAACTTCACTTTTCTCGTTAGGAATTTATTTAACAAGTTTTTAAAAATGAATCTATGGAAAGGAGGATCGATGTCCGTGGGTAATGACATATCCTCGGTTTCCGCGTAAAGGGGCCCCATCGTCCCGCCCCTAAAATGCCATGAAAAACTTCCTTCTATACATTTTCTCTGGCGTTTCCTTTACCTTGATAAACAACCCGAAGCTAAATCTTGATATAGCCACGTAGTATGTTCCATTGCCTCGACAAATCGTCAGCATTCCGAGGAAAATGTAAATCCAAGGTATACCAAAACTTTAGGGATCACTTGCGTCTAAAAGATTAAGTTGGAAGATATTAATAGTGGCATCTAATTCTTTTTAGGGGTCCTTGCGTCTAGAAGAATGTTGGTTATTAGTTTAAAGCTGATTATTGCAATTTATCCTCTGTGGAGTATAAAGATAATTTCTTGGTAAATGAAAATGTGAATTCCTCCTCGTAGAATGAAGACAAGTATGTTTAACCAATGGAACATTCCACGTGAACAGAATATATTAACCATGTGTCAATACATTCATAGATATCCAAAGCGTAGTGAATAAATCTACCTCACCAACTTCCTATGACCATGTGACTATATTTATACAATAATTAAACGAGTTATCTGAGCAAAATAATTCGTGTAGATAACGGGAATACTTTATTTCAAATATCGTTGAAGCATTTTTTTAACGTCCGAACGAAATCGCAATATTCAGGGGTGTATCCTGAATCGGTTGCGCATAATTAATAACCCGATTCACTTTCTCTCCCTCCCGTTCATATAAGTCAGAATCAAATATTTCGAAATCACAGCGCTCTCACCCAGAAGTTTCTTCCTTCAATCAAGTACAGGTGTAATTTCGCCCCATTGAGGAATGACCCATCTGTACTTCTTGAAATTCCCTAGTTAGAACTAGTTCTTTATATATAGGGAATATGCACGTAATTATGGATTTTTGTCCTCATGATTGAACGTCTCCTTGGCAAAAAGCGGGGCAAACCCAAAACAATCAACCCACTTCATTCGCTCCCTCTCTTGCGTTCAAATGATTTGAATTACGTATAATGGGATTAAAATAGATTGGTTCTTGTCTTTTTCCACTCCATAGTCATATTATTTCAATCCTAACTGTATTATTTATAATGAATCTAAAATATATTGGATAACTCTTGGTTGTTCTAGTATAACTGATCCATCAGAAATCACGCCGAACTAATTCCGGGGGTCAACAACACAGACTTCGGACCAAACGTCATACCTAATGAGTTATTTCGGGCAGTCTCCTTTTTAGGTATATAAAGCCTTACTTATAAACCCATTGTCGGACGTATATCATGGTCTTTATACTCCATGCTTGCTACCACCAAAACTGAACGATGCCATCGCAAGACGAGTCTTGTTATTTCAATCCTAACTGCATTATTTATAATGAATCTAAAAATGAATTGGTTACCGCTTTCAGTCAAACACTGTCTCTTCTCATATTCATACAAGTCGGAATTAACTATTTCGCAACTACAGCGCTCTCACCTAGAAGTTACTTCCTTCAATCAAGTACAGGTGTAATTTCGCCCCATTGAGGAATGACCCATCTGTACTTTTTGAAATTCTCTAGTTAGAACCAGTTCTTTATATATAGAGAATATGCACGTAATTATGGATTTTTGTCCTCATGATTGAACGTCTCCCAGGGGTCGAACGACGCAATCTCAAAACAACCAAATTCGACTACATTTTAAATCCTCTTTCAAATGATTTGAATTATGCTTAATGAAATTAAATATGTATCTTTCCTAAGAATATACTGCCTACTTCGATATTAACTGTAGATAAATTTGCTTTAGAAAAATTTTAGAACAATTAGAAACAGTTTAACAATACTATTATATAGACTAAAAAGGTACTCATCCTGAAATCTTGTAGTGGCTTGAATCCGTAGCTCAGAAGGCCCTTCCTCCAGACTCTGCATAAGTGTGAATCTTGTTCCTCCAGCTTCCCATTTGGCACATATCTCTTCTTCATTCTCTCGATGGTTATAAATACATTTAAAAGAATCCTAACTGTTTTTATTCCAATAATGAGATCCCGATTTAAATTCAAAAATGATTTTAAAACAATCGAAGCACAAGACAAAGTAACGCATCCCTAAATTTCGACTATAAACCAGACGTTAATTATTTCGCTCTATATTGACGCTTGTATGATGGCGTCATAACAGATAAAATTTTGTTTGTCTTTCGAAAATGCGTCAAAACGCAGGCATTTGTAATAATCCTATATTTTAATACTGACATTTTGACACTATAACAGCGAAGAATTTGGATGCTTTCGTAACTGATTGTTAAATACCGAAACCAATTGCTTTGGAAATTATATCTCAGATACCGAAAAAAACGCGCGAAACAAACAAAACGAGCGTGGCCTAACGGTTGAAATCCCTTCAAAAACTCTCGAGTTAACGCTCCAACACCTACTTATAAACTTTTTTCCATCGGAAATTCCTTCTAGAAGCTTCCCCCTCCACCAAAGATCTCATTGGTTAATTTCTATCATGTGACAAATCAGGCCTATCACGAGCCAACATCTATTTACGCGTCTACATGGGTGTAGTGAAACTTTTCTCCAATACGAATAATATTATTATTTTTTTGAATCGACGTCCTGTCGTCAGTGGCGCAGTCGTGACTCTCACAACACAAGTAATAAATTAATCTTAAATAGTTCTTTTGAAGATATTCGATATAATTATTATTTTATTTCTTATTTCTTGTAATAGGTTGGCAGGTTAAATTCATCACAGACTATCGGTGAGGTCGCAATATCTATATAATATAATCTTTCTGATTTCTTTAAAATCTAGGTGTTCTTGTCGGACCGCAATTAAAATTGGGCCTTCAGGCCCATTGTATCATTAAAAATTGCTGTAGGTACATATAGTTTGAGCAATTGAGCAACAATAGAGCAATTATCAAATCTGGTACCTAGTACCGTTTGTCGTAACTTGATATTTTGTTTGGACATAATGACAAATATATTTCTGATTTTTATAGTGCTCGTCGGCCGACTAAAATGTGGTCTGTGGTCAGCCATTGCTCTGGTAATGGCTGACTCTATCCTCAGTCCAAGAAACAGTATTCCAGATGCATCACCTACATATATTTCATCGATATAAATGTAAAATTATCAAAACCCTTGAAAAAAAAAATTGTCGACAATGCCCTGCGGTTAAATTAATTTAGAGTTGCGTAAAAATCAATTTCTTCTGACAAAAAAGTATTGTTTGAGGTCTAAGTAAATTACTTCTCCTGTTAAGAATATACTGTAGGATCAGTCGATCGTCAGAAAAGCCTACATAATATTGTACATTTCGACACTTTGTATGTAAAATGTCGAAAAATTAATAAAAAAATATTTTATTGACAGATGTCAATTACATTGCGCAGTGTGCATGTGCGTTTCTGACCGAGAGTTTAATCTAAAATTTCTGCTCAGAATTCTCTGACAGATTTCGCTTAATCCGATTTGAAATGTATCCATTCGCTAGGCCAGTGCCGCCCCCCAAATACGAGCGCCCTAGGCCATCGCCTAGTTTGCCTATATGAACGGGCCGGCCTTGTGTACGGGCGACCTCTAGAGACATACCGCAGCGTGTATGGTGTTCGCCTTTTGGGGGTTTCCAGACCTGTACAGATGACCGCAGAAGAATTGAAATTTGATTCTTTTTTGTCTGTGCTACCGCGACCGACAAATCTGTGTCTCTGCGTGTATGGTGCTCTCAGTTGTCAGTTGTGCCGAGCTGTGACACGTCGGGTTGCGTTGGGGGAATTCTTTTTTGTTTAAAAATGGCGTCGTTGTATCGTAAGCGGTGTCCAATAATCGAAGAATTTATCGAAATTTACAAATCAGAACCATGTATTTGGGGCGTAAAAGATAAGGATTACCACAATCGTCCCAAAAGAGAAGACGCATATAGGAAATTACTGCAAAAACTAAAAGAATTGGATCCTGACGCTAATAAAAATACAGTTATAAAAAAAATTAATAATTTGAGATGCAATTTTCGTAAAGAAAATAAGAAATACAAAGAGTCGTTAAAATCTGGAACATCAACTGACGACGTGTACAGGCCAACATTGTGGTACTATAGTTTATTTGATTTTCTGGGCGATGAAGACATTCCCAGAACTTCAAAATCAAACATAAATGAGGAACAAAGTGATACTGAGGTAAATAAAAAAATTGTCTGTACTTATATTATTTTATTTCCATTAAAATTAGTGTACAATTTAAAATTCTCAATAACATATGATTTGGTATTTGAAAAAAAAAACAGTTAAGTATATCTTTTTTCGTTAACATAATTATTTTGCCATGGTACTTTACCCTCATTAAAAAAATAATTCATGAATTCTTCTCTAACTTTTTTAGCGTCATTAGCAATATTTCCTACGATTCGGCGATTTAAAGCTTCCATGTTCGAACGCGAAATATCATAGCCTGTTGAAACAATAGTCGCGTTTTCAGTATTTTCTTGATATAAACATTTTGCAGGTGCATAAGAATCGGGTAGGTGTTCAATCAAAAAATTGTGTAACGCGCACGTGGCCATAACAATTTTTTCAATGTTCTCTGGTTCTACATTTATCTGCGTATGGTATATACGAAATCGCGAAGCCAGGATACCAAAAGCATTTTCCACAATACGTCTAGCTCGAGACAATCGATAGTTAAAAATGTCTTTATCGAGTGAATCTAAATCAGCTTGCCGGAACGGCTTTAACATATCTGTTCGCAGAGAAAACGCATCATCTGCAACAAATACATAAGGAAGACTTCTTGGACTCTCTTTAACTTGTTCTGGTTTTGGAATTTCTATTTTTCCGCTCTGTAGTTTTTCAAAAAATTTTGTATTCTGTAGAACACCTCCATCGGATATTCTTCCATTCGTACCAAAATCTGCTAAAATGAATCGATATCTTGCATCTACTATAGCCATAAGTACCATGCTATGTCGACCTTTGTAATTATAAAATTCAGAACCACAGTCAGCTGGTGGGATTATGTCAATGTGCTTTCCATCAATAGCACCCAAACAATGGGGATAATTCCATCGTTCTTCAAACAATTGAGCGATTTCTTTCCATTCTGCCGAAGATTCAGGAAACTGTAAATAAATAAAAAATGCAATATAGTAGAACTTCGTTATAATAAACAATTTTTTACAGAAACGTGCATTTATATATCGAAATTTGTATAATGTTTAACAAAATAATTTTAGTTCCGTACGAAGAAACGTCCATACATTTATGCAAATATATAACGATTTTTTTTGTCAACATGAAAATATTATTGCGTGTATACATGCCTCCAGAATAACTTTCTGTTACAAAATTTCTGTTGTAAAATTTCAAAAAAATTTCATACAATTATACATACATACATGTCTTCGAAATTTCTTAATAATAACGAGGTTTTACCATACAAGTAAAAATATACATTGTTCTTATTGTTTTAGGAACCTGTAGATTATGAAGCATCTATAATGGAAGCTCTATCACAAAAGGAAGATTCCGCATTAATAAACACGACAAATGAAGTCTTCTCAGCTCTAAATGTAGAGCAAAATCCAGCCTCAAAAAAAAAACAGAGTGCAAAATCTCTCAAAAAAAAAATGATGAGCTCACTACGGATGTTTTGATCTCGGTAAGGGATCATTTTAAAAGACCCAGGGTAGTAGAAGATTATTATGATGTTTGGGCGAAAGGAATAGCTATAAAATTAAGGGGATTAGAAAGACGGCAGCGAACTATAGCGGAAAAGAGAATAAATGATGTTATTTTCGATTGCGAGATGTATAGTTTGGCCACGCGTTCTCCCCAAAACACTCCCTCGTATACACAGGCTACTTTCTCAAAGCATCGCCCAAGCAGAAGTTCACCAAGTTCCTGTCCACCCTCGCGTACACCGAGCCCCCCACAACGACATGCGAACGCTCGTGTCCATCAATTTCAGTCAACGAATAACTCAAACATAATCCAGTTGCACATTCCGGAAGTGACTGCCTCTTCATTTATTTCTGATTACAATGATTTTTAATTTTGTATTTTGATTTTTTTTCTGTTTTTATTTTATCCCTAATTGTTGTATTTTGATCTCTAATCTTGTATTCTGATTTATAATTTTTTCTTTTATTTCTAAAATTGTATTTTGATCTCAAATCTTGTATTTCGATTGCATTGTTTTTATTTCAAATTTATTCTTTTATTTTTAAAATTGTATTTCGATCTTGAATTTTGATTTATATTTTTTTATTATTTCTAATTTTTTCTTTTATTTCTGAAATTGTATTTTAATTGCTATTTTATAAATTTTTATTTATTCTTTAATTTTTTAAATTATATTTCGATCTATCTTGTATTTTGATTTATATTTTTTTATTGATTCTGATTTTTTCTTTTATTTCTAAAATTGTGCTTTGATTGCCATTTTTTAATTCTTATTTATTCTTTTATTTTTAAAATTATATTTCGATTTTGAATTTTGATTTATATTTTTTTATTATTTCTAATTTTTTATTTTATTTCTGAAATTGTATTTTGATTGCTATTTTTTTTATTTCTAATTTATTCTTTTATTTTTAAAATTGTATTTCGATCTTGAATTTTGATTTATATTTTTTTATTGACTCTGATTTTTTCTTTTATTTCTAAAATTGTACTTCGATTGCAAATTTTTTATTTCTTATGTTTTTAAAATTATATTTCGATTTTGAATATTGATTTATATATTTTTATTATTTCTATTTTTTTCTTTTATTTCTGAAATTGTATTTTGCTTGCTATTTTTTTATTTATAATTTATTCTTTTATTTTAAAAATTGTTTTATTATTGTTTCTAATTTTTTCTTTTATTTCTAAAATTGTTCTGTGATTTTTGTACTATAAATAAATAAATGATTTAAACAAAATTGTTTTATTACATACCTGTAGGTAATCTTTTCGCAGAACTTTGAACAAGGCATCACATGTCTCTGGAATAATTTTACCGAGAGCTTGAGGTGAAATTATCGTACAGAATTTAAGACATTCGTAAGATCTCCCTGTTGCAAGAAACCTTAAAGTTGCTGCAAGTCTTTCATGTGGAGAAATAGCATCTCTCATAATAGTATTCTTCTTCTGAATTAAAGGAGTAACCATTGCAAGCAGTTTTAAATAAACTGATTCATTCATGCGCAAATAATTATGAAAGTCTTTACGTTCTATTTTTAATTCACTTAACAAATTAATATGACTGTATTGTTCTCTTTTCAACTACCACTCTTTACACCATTTTTCACGTTTTTTTCTTTGCGGTTTATTTTGGTATTTCATAGCGAGTAAAAACCCTGTCATCGCGATAGCATCATCCCGCGACAACGCCATAGTTACAACCTAGCGATGAGCCCGCTCTGTACTAAGTACTAGGTACACTTCACATTTTTCCCAGACATTTACTACAAACTTCAATACAAATGTGTGGGAGTGAAAAGTCCTGTCTCCTGTCTTTGTCACTCCTGCTTTCAAAATGTGTGTACAGACCTTCCTACTTCAGTTTAGTAGTTTAGTTTCAGTCATAGAAAAGAGTTATTGGTTTCAGTTTGTTTCCGGCCGTTCCGGCGTCGTGCCGCGAGCGCTGGGTGCGACACCGCAACAAATGACAGCTGACAGATGCGACACGCGAACACAATTGAATGCCGACTGCCATTTTGAATAAAATATTTGACATATAATTCAATGTCATGCAAAAACCGTAGTTGAAAAAGATGATCCTTCTAAAGTATAATATTATATGTGTATCTAAAGTATAATATTATATAATATATACATATAATATATTTATATAAAATCTTTAACGCGTGCAATGACATATAAAACAACGCTTAAGCAGGAAATAAAAATAAACACACAAAAGAGCTTTAAAAAATAGTATCCTATAACCGTATAAAAATATGCTTTTCAAACATGCGAATAGTACACTAGCGAAGGGAAAAACTACATTTCAAATTGAAGACTACAACACACACACGTTCACCAGTTTGAAGACTACAAAGTGTACACTACAATTGTAGTAAAAAATACTTGAAGTGAAGTAATTGTAGTACTACGAAATGAAATGAAGTAATGAAGTAATTGTAGTATTAATGAAGTGAAGTAATGTAATGAAGTAATTGTAGTATTAATGAAGTGAAGTAACGAAATGAAGTAATTGTAGTATTAATGAAGTGAAGTAATGAAATGAAGTAATTGTAGTATTAATGAAGTAATTGTAGTATTAATGAAGTGAAGTGTAATGAAATGAAGTAATGTAGTACTAGTGAGTTAATATTTTTTTCCCAAATAAAAATTTGGCGAGCTAAAAAAAAAAAAATGTCAACGAGAAAAATATTTAAGATAAATTGACGATATTTTCTCCACAGTAACATTTGGCGACCTAACAAAAAAAGAAAAGGTCGCTAGCCAGATTTCTTCATTTGATTCCAAAAAATTTTCAAACCATGGGGGGGGGGGGGTTGTTACAGTTTCCAGAGATTTCTTCATATATCTACATCAACTTTCCAAAAATTTCACGTAAAAAATGCACTATTTAAAGTATGTTTCTCATACTTTCGATAACTTTGAAGTGTATGTACTTTGTAGTGTTCGCTTTGAAATGAAGAGTACTATTTGAAGTTTATACTTTCAATAACTTTGGTGTTTGTAGTTTGTAGTGTGCACTACACTTCAAAATGTGCGAAGTGTGCACTTCAATGTAGTACTACATTGTAGTAGTGAGTACAGAGCGGACCCATTACTATAGTACACTCGAAAATCGTAGTAAGACTCATGCGGTGTACCGCAACGTGTATGAGATCTACGGGTAAGCCCATACACGTTGCGGTACGGACCGATCTGCGATATGCGGTGTACCTCTACGGTGCACCGGAGTGTCTATGGCCGCCTTTATTCTGGCGCGCCTGTTATTTTTCTGAGGGTTTTAAACTCTGTGATTCTAAAAATTGATTAAGTGCGAACTGTGTCAGCTCTTGTTTCGATGCCATAGGTCATTATCGGTCTGACCCAGGTTTTGTAGATTTGGACTTCACTCTTCAGTTGCATGCCTTGTTTTTTCATGTTTACTTAATCAGACACCCTGATACAATCTTAGCTTTCGTCACCTGGCTCTTCACCTTTTTAATAAAATAACTATGGCTCAGTACATTTATTTTTAAGGGCTAGTTTACATAATAGAATTTATCTACGTATAATAGAATTTTGAATTTTGAAAGTATTAATATTTAATTCAACGTAGGGAGAAGTAGGGCACTTTTTTGCAAGGGGCACCTTGATACACCTGCAATATTTAAAAATCGAGAAACGGTATTCTTGTCGCTATATCACTAAAAAGCTTCTATTGGTACATTTGTGAGCACACAAGATCCAACCGCGCTGCTAGCCAGTTAGCACATCGTTAGCTATTGGCGTTTAAACGAGAGTATTGTAACCAAATTAATTCCTTTCCGGGGCCGGTTCTCTGACCACTAAGCTATAGCAACCCTCTATGTTTCCGTGAATATAGGTGACCTGGGTTCGAATCCCAGTAGTAACCTAATATTTTTTCGTGAATTAGATTTTTCTGTATGTCTTTCTAATTGATTAATTAATTTGGTTATTAAATATTTCACAGAACTTTGTTCTGAAAAATTACAACTACACAAATATGAATGTGTTTTTGAATATATAGAGAGTATTGTATTTTAGCGTGCCTAACTAAAAAATATGTGAATTGCAAAAGTGTTCATCGCTGTTTTAAGCCGTTTAATTCAGATTTAAAAATATCAAAGGTAAGTTATTTCATTCAGTGATTAGGATTACAAGTGATTTTTAAAAAAGGTCAGTGGTTTTCTTAATAAATTGTTAGTTTTATCGAAAATGTCCGTTGGGGTACTTTGATACACTTAGACATGGGGCACATTGATATGCATCAAAGTGCATTTTATTTTACAGAAAATGGTGTAAATTGTAAATCTAAGACAGGTAGAAGAAGAATCGATGAGGAGAACGTTGCCTTTACATCTTATAAACATCAAAACTACAATTTTGCAACATATGTAAAAATTTCGACAACTTTTGAAGAAAAAGAAGCAACATCCTTTTATAAATATTGCTGTAAGTTAACTGTTGTACAGGTTTTCTCAACTTTCAAAACTAATAATTGCACTTTTCATAATTTTTTTGGAAATAATTAGCATTCTCATACAATTTACGCTCTATATCAATGTGCCCAGTAGTTAGAGCAGAATAATACAATACCCATTTCTTAATAAAGTCATTATGTTTTAACTTTAATTGTTATTTTGATTCCTAATAATTATTAGTTATGCCAAGCATAAGGAATATTTTAAAAATATTTTACTTATTTTTGTTAAATGAAATATGACATTCAATTTACAAAAATTAAGCATCAAACTACCCCACTTCCCCCTAATATAAATTTAAGTAATTAATGAATTTAAAGACATTTTATTTAAGCACCATTTTTAATATTATAATAATAATATACCTACCTAAATAAACAGATGAAGCGAAGAATTGCATTTGTTAACAAAATCTTCAATTATAGTTACTAACTAACTAACTTACCATCACGCCGTTTCCCCGTGGGGGTAGGCAGAGAGGATAGAGCGCCATACTCTTCTGTCCTAACATACAACTTAGTATATAGTTCGTTTACTTAAAAAGAAAACAGGGCGATGATTTTAATCGTCACAATGATGTGCTGGAAATTTAAATGTAACGGCTTGCGAATAGGTAACGGCGGTAAAGCATCGGCCGTTATGCAGATTTTGACCATTCCGCGAACGTTTAGAAACAATAACGGTGGCCGTTTCCGCAATATGTTGCCCTAATTACTAATTTCACTGTTAAGGTTGTCTACATAATCCCACACACATATATACTAATGTTCTTTTAAAATATCCACTTACGTTTATAAAAAAAAATATGGGATATCTTAATATATATTTTGAAATGCTTGTTGCAGAAAACCCCCTAATTTAATTATTACGAACATAGGTTAAAAAAATACGGTTAAAGAAGGACTACGAATACCGAAGGTCATAAATAAAACATTAAAATATGTCATACCAAAAATATTTAATAAAATCCCATGTCGTGTCAAAATGGATATTAATAAAAAAGGGCAAAATACAGAATTAATGAATATGTTATTAAATAAAAGAGACTTATTTTGATTTTGGTAATATTTGTATTTTTTCTTGTATTGTTGTATAGTATTGTAGATTTGTATTTGAGTTTATAAGATCTATTGTAATTAATTAATATGAATGTATTTCTGGTAAATACAATTTATTTATATATATGTATTGATGCACCTACAGACAAATATCAATGTGATGTTTTGTGGGTCTGAGATATATATATATATTATATATATATATATATATATATATATATATATATATATAAGTTAATTTTTTATCAAATAAGTGACAACAACTACGTGTTTAAAAAAATGAATAAAGCTTTTAAAATGCCTATTATTTTAATGATCTATTAAAATACGGTGACTAGTTTCGAAAATTTTGTGTAACTCATATATTGTTGTAATACATATACTGTTTACATATTTTGTATCCATGATTTGTGCGATAATACGTGTTTGAAAAAATAATTACATAAGAGATAATAACATTTACTCTATATCAAACTCATGACGCTCACTTTATAAAACATTTTTATTTATATTTATTTATTTGTAGAAAGGATTTCAATATTAAAGAAAGTTAAATTAAAAATCAATTTGGCCCTGTCTGTTAGGTATATGTTTCGTAGTCGTCGTTGTGTTTTTTTTGAGATGGAACAAAATCCTCATAACGACGAAATATTGAATTCTTCTCAGCTGTCAGACTTTGTTTACATGCGAGATTCGATCGTTTTTAAGAAAGCTTGTTTGTAGAAGTATAACTTCTACCGCATGTACATGAGTTCACACACCATGTTTTAGTTAAACATTAACTGTAAAGATGGCAAAACACGATATGTACGATTTATTAGAGCAATTTCAAACGTTGATCAGCTATATAAAAAAATAATTTTAATTTACAAGTCACAAGAACTCTAAAAATACCTTATTATGCCCTTTGTTGTATATCTTCGACAAGTCCGAAGATTCAAAGTATTCAGACGATGGAAATATCATGTTGTCATTTAAAAAAAAAATATGCGTTCACGCAATACGTGCAATTATCAACACTATCTATTCAAATTGCACGAAGAAGGCTGCCCCGATGTTTTTGCTAATAGCTGTGAGAGCTGTATAAATCATCCAAATATAAATAAATAAATAAATTTGTATCATACAAAATAAATGTGGAACTATTGAATCTGGACACAGAATTGATATTTTCTTCTTATACATAAAATTTTCTGTTACATAAAAAAGTGCAAAGTGTGATATGTCTATTTTGCAAGTCACGTTCGTAGCTTAAGACTCTTCACGTGGCCGCCTCCCAACCTATCGCGTATTCACTCAGCTCTTCACTGTTTGCCAGTTCACCTATCAAATTAAACGCGCGGAGATCAGACGGACCATTAATCAACAGTGGGAATAATACGTTCCTGTATGGAAATAGCCGACAGCGGCGGTTCTCAACTGTAGAAAGGGGTCAAGGGTTATTTCAATCTGTTCCAAAACTTGGAATCATCTTCTTTGTTACTTTGATCCTTTGGCGAATTGGTTAATTGTGTATCGCATTGGTAGTCAGAAGATTCTCCAATGCGATAATATGTAAGGAAAGATTCTTACCCCGGAGAATATTCTAGTGTTCAAGATGAGGAATTTTGCGTGAATGAAGTGGGAATGTATTTATATGGCAAAGCTAGTCACACAAGCATAACACACAGTTAGGTACACTTATTTCCATTTAAGAAAGACAATGGAATTAGTATGTGTAAGCCGTGCATGCAAGGCATATTGTTTCGTTGTGTTGGTGTTTATACCCGTAAACAAGAATATTTATAAAAAGGATTATTATATTATCCTGAAGTAAATTCATTAATACGTAACATGCTTATGCTAGGATCTACCGGGCAAAACAAAACTTTTCAAGTACAATGTTCATTTATTAAAAATTTTCCTTCTACAATTTAATTTAGCATTTTAATTTACATACGTTTTAATTTGATTTTCAATTGTTCGGAGGGCTTTTTTTTTGCTTATATTTTTATTTTTCATAAATTAAATTTTTCAATGTTCAGCGATGTACTAATTATGAGGATGCACTGTCTGTAATACAAACATTTTGCACTGGCTTATTCTAATATTATACTCTGTTAACCAAGGTTTTCTTTTGTTATTCTGTGAATTTTTTATTTATTTGTAATGTGTACTCTTAAAGGTTTTTTACGAGTAGGTTAACAAAATAAAAGTAAAATTAAATGTTTCTTGTTACCGGTACAACGATCGCCGATGGAACAGTGGTAAATAAAATGTGTGGTGACAGCGTAGCCGCGCGTCGAACGACCAGCTAGTAGTCGACCTCTCGAGATCCTTGCAACCGTAGAGTCATACACCAGATGGCGCCAACAGTCCGCTGAACTCCGCAATTCTAATCGGGTTAGGAGTAGTTAGAAAACACTCTTCAATCTTTCTTCGAGTCTCTCCATTTCCCTTGTTCTTCTAAGTTATCCTACAGTGAGGGGGTGCAGTGAGAACAAGAAGCATGAATTTTTCCTAAGCATAAAATAAACCGAAATAAGAAATATATCTCATAACATTCGTATCACAATTTCACATCAGGTTTTAATATTCCATAATATTCTGCCCGATAAATATTAGGTCCTTACATATGAAATTGGCGTTTAGTATGGGAGGAACATAAAGCCGATTTTTTTAATTATAATATATTTATTTAATCAAAGTATGTACCATTGCTATCTATGCACTTTTGCCATCTCATAGGTAGTTCATAGATCCCTTTACTAAAAAAACCATTCGGACGGGAATCAATAAAATTTTTGAAGGCGGTTTGGACTGCCCCATCGGAGTTGAATTTTTTCCTTTGCAAGAAGTTATCCAAATTTCGAAAAAAATGATAATCTGTTGGGGTAAGGTCCGGAAAGTACGGTAGATGTCTTAAACATTCCAATTGAAGCTCCTCTAATTTGGTAGCCGTCTTTTGTGCAGTGTGTGGTCTAGCGTTATCATGAAGCAGCAGTGGCCTAGAGCGATTAACTAGCCTCGGTTGTTTATCAGCTAGCTTTTCCATCATGGTTTGCAGTTGCTGACAATTGACATCTGCCGTAATCGTCTGGCCAGATTTAAGAAAGCTGTAGTGAACGACACCAGCACTAGTCCACCAAACGCTCACAAGTAACTTTTTTGGAGTCAATTTTCGCTGGGGCATGGTTTGGCTGGTTCGGCAGGGTTCAGCCATTGCGATGAGCGCTTCCGATTATCGTACAGGATCCACTTTTCATCACAGGTAATGATTCGATTTAAAAACCCTTCATTATTGTGCCGGTTGAGTAATGCAACGCAGCAGTCAACGCGCGTTTGTTGATTTGCTTCACTCAATTCGTGAGGTACCCACCTTTCAAGCTTTTTCACCTTACCAATTTGCTTCAAGTGGATTAAAACAGTTTTATCACTAACACCGCAACCTGCAGCTAACTCGGATGTGGTTTGCGATGGATCCGCTTCCACAATAGCCTTCAATTCTTCATTATCAACTTTGGTCTCCGGCCGTCCACGGGGCTTGTTCTGCAGGTCGAAATTTTCAGAATGAAAACGTTGGAACCAAAAACGCACTGTGTTTTCTTTTGCGGCACCGTCGCCATACACATCATTAATCCTTCGAGCCGTTTCTGCAGCACTGGTGCCACGGTGGAACTCGTACTCGTAAATAACGCGATATTTCAAGTTTTTCATTTTGTAAACTGAGTGACGCAAAGAAAAAAACAATTAAGGAAAAAACAAATGAATTATAATTTTCAAAACACAAATACATGAGTAAATAGCTGTATAAATTTGGATTTGGAATTCCTAACCAAAGAGAAGATATTTGAGATCGAATTTGCCAGTACGGCAAAACGCCAATTTCATATGTAAGGACCTAATATTTAATTTCGATTTTTTTAAAATATATGTTTAAACAGGTTATGCTTCTTGTTCTCACTGTACGCCTCCGCCTACAGGCCTTCTTTAATTTGAAACTGAGAAGAAAATCTTTTTAGGCTGTCCTTTGTTTTCCATGGAGAATTGTCTAAGCCAATTTACCTGAACTACCGCTCTTGGGGATCTCATCTACGCAGCCTGGATTCTCGATAGATTTCTCTTCACCGGTATCCAAAGTTGATGCCCATAGATCAGGGTGGGGTGCACACTAACTTAAAAATCGACAGTCTTATCTTTCTGTTGATCTCTGCTTTTCTTATAACTGAGCTATAAAATTTTAGTAGAATACAATAGAAATTGTAAGGCCAATTTATTTAAATAAAGAATATGTCAAAAGCATGCCAACGCCCATAGCCGACAAATTAATTTTTGTTTTGTTTTTATTTATTTATTATTTATTAATTTATTTATTAATATGGAGTATACACAAGTTCACAATTTCAATAACATAACAAAATCTTGAATTATTTTAAATGGAACTCAATTCAAATCCCAAATCGCTAAGCTAAGCAACAGTGAGACAGGAAAATAAACAATAAACAAAAAAGTGAGAAACGAAATATGAAAAATAATAAGCACATAATAATAACTACAAATAACTTTTAAGGCAACACTCTTCCAAACAACGCCTTGTTAATAGTATTTAATTTTAATAGTAATTGAATACATCAATACTTGTGCAATATATCATTCTCTTCTTCTTCAGATGTAAAAAAAATTATGTAACTAGTGTAATTTGTGTAAATAGTGGGCATTTTCCTTGGCTCTACCCAACCGAGTTTCTCTAGGGTATGATTGGCTACAATAGTTTAGAGGCTAGAAGGAATGTGTATTATTTGATTACACATTTTTATCGATTATTGCGCGGTATGATTGATAATCCTGAAATTATGCGGAGCATTGGTTTTTATGTTCTTTATAATTAATTACCTTAGACATCGTCAGCATAGATTGTTTCACATCCAATATATAGGACCAACCTGCCGATGGTTATGCCTGTTGGGAAAGCTACCGCTAGACCGTTTTTTCTCTTTTTCTTTATATCATTCACTTCTTCTGCTTTAAGTGTACATTTTTTTATGTAAATAGTGTAATTTGAATGGAATCTGTGTACTTATATGGTTGACTAGGTATTGCGCATTAAACCTGGTCACGCTGAAATAAACTTATTATTTTTATTAATATTATTGAAGAAGTCCGAAAGCGTATCCACCTTTTCCTGAAACTGTTATATAAATGGTTACTCTCGGATTTGTTCCTCTCTTCCTATCATGTGTAACAATATCACATTAAAAAAATAATTGAAATTTAAAGTTTATTCATAAAATATAATGATAAGAAAAAAATGTGGGTTCTGCATTTACTGTCTTTCGACCTCTGGTTTAGCGTAAGGTTTATTTACTAAGTTTTATATATAATGCATATAATGTAGCTCTTCCAACAGGTATAACCATCGACAAGTTTGTCCTGTTTATTGGAATTTGAAACAATTTATGCCGACGCTGTGTAATTATCAGGAACATATAAACCAATGCTTTGTATAATATCAAGATCATCGATCACACGATAACACACCACGCAAGAATCGATAAAAATGCGTAATCAAACAATCATTCCTTCTAATCTCTAAGCTATTGAAGCCAATAATACCCTGAAGAAACTCGGTTAGGTAATGCCCGTACTCTCTCATGTAGAGATAGATATCTACTAATATAGTGGGCATGACATAGTTTTCTCTACTCTACAACTATATAATATAACCACACCTCGCCATGATTGGTCCTCATGTCGAGTTTTAGCGTTAAAAACAAATAAAAATGTGTGCACGGTCACAAGGAACTTCCGCGAGGGGCACGCCGAATAAAGTTTGGAACCACTGCTCTGCGGGCTGCGTGCTCTAATGAAATCGTCAGACGTGAATGGGTAGGTAACTCGTGAGCGAACCGTGGGATGAGCAGTGATCTGATAAGCGGTGCGTGAGTGTGGAAGATGCAGGTGCGACGCAATGCAGAGGCAGGCCTCGAGACTTTTTTCTTTCAATTTTGTGTCTGAGTTTTGCATAAATTATTACCACGTCAAACTTTCTGTAAAGCCTCAGTTAAAAATCTTATTGTTATTTTTTTATGTTTAAAGCGTTAACTTATCTAGTGGTTGGACATAATCATTGATTTCAAAAAATTTAAAATTATTTTTAAAAACAACATTAATACCACTGTGTCTATTAATGTTTATTATTTATTATTGTAATGTCCTTCCCTTTTGCCAAGGAAGGATGTTTGTTGGGAATCTGGGATCCTTAGGTCCAAATTCATAACCAATATTTGGATGATTTAATGTTTAAGGTACGTACAGTTCAAAATAACACTTTCAAGACGTACCTTTATCTTTAAATCATCTAAGTATTGAGTCTGAATTCGGGCATTAGTGAAAGTCCAAATGTGCTTATTCTGTACAAAATGTAATAATATCGAGACAAGGTACAATTAGCGGTTCTAAATAGCTCTCCAAGTGCGTACTTTAATGCGCTCAAACAGACGTTAATCCAGATAGATTACAATCATTAGAGATGTCTTCTGTTACAATGATAGTCAGTGTGCATACGAACTGATGAAGGTACAGTGGTATTGTAACCGGTCGACGTTACATTCAAAGTGATTCATTCAAAGTTTTTACGTAAAAAAATATATTTTACATATAAATATATTTATTTAATGTTCTCAAAATAGTGCAACGAAAATATATACTTGTATCTACACATAACTCTCATCAGTATTTAAAATGTGTATTATACATATTTTCTTAGCATTATTATAGATTTGGGCAATTATTGTTTCTTTCTTTTTTCCTCTGGCATTTAATTAATAATCTTCATTGCACTTATTGTACATTACGGCTTATCGATATTTTTTATTTATTTTTATTTTTTTAACTTCTTTTTCTTTTGCATACGTAAATATCCATAAAGATATTGGATAACGTTTTGTTAAAACATTTTTAACATAGATTTTACACACGGAATTCGTCAGATCAAAGATTTTATATTTTTAAACTAACTTAAATGCTTGCGTTACAAAAATAAGACTATCTTGGTGGCCTGCTGGAACGAGGCTCAAACATAATGAGATCACTAAGCAAGTGTCTTAACTACTACGCCAACAAACCACTATCAACAAAAATCGGCAAGAGCAGACAATAATTATGACGAGGGATACTGTTTTTTGTGTAACAATTTTGGTAAATATTACGAAAAAATGGAAAAACTGCGAAAAAGTGAATTGTAATTGAACATTAAGATATTTTTTTTTAAGAACTTGGGCCCGTAATATCTCTCGGTCCGCTCCTGTGAGTGAAGATAGTTGCAGAAGAGAAAAGGGTACAAAATATAAACACTTAATTATTTTACCTAGACTAATCAGCACGTATGGCAAAGGTTAAGCGAACATATTTCATTCTCTGTTTAAAATATTCAATAGGTGGTGTGTTGAGAAGTTGAGAAAATTGTATTCGAAAGCCTATACAAAGAAAAAATAGAGGCTGGCAGAAACGAAGGTGTATTTAATATTGTTATCTATATTTTCAATTTTGTTGTGAAAAATAGCTAAGAGGTAAATTTTTATTTTGTTGGACTGCAACATTACTGGGTATATTTTTACGTACATTAAATAAAAAATAATTAAATATACGTACCTAAAAATACTTAAGTCTGGGTTCTAAGAGATCATCGTTGTGAGACATTCTATTATTGTTTTACAATGTTAGAAGGCAATAATCGTAGAAGCCTCCCAAGATAAAGCTACATAGACCAGGTTATTGAAGATGTGCGCTGTGACACGTACCAATAAATGAAGAGGCTGGCAGGTGACAAAGAGGAGTGGAGAGATCGAGTGCTTGATGCCCAAACCTTGTTTAATCTGGTTACACATGGTAGAGTTATTTGAGATTTGTATCTGATTGTATTGATGATTAGTAACTGAGGTATAATTCTTGTCTAGTAACGATGGTTGTCCGTCGAATTGCGAATCATCGACACAACAGATACAAATCTCAAATAACGGTTAATGTGTCATCGGTTAAAATATAAACAGCACTTGGTGCAGACCAATCCTAGGATTGTGACCCAAAAAAAATGAAAAGTTATACATTTGCATTTGATAGATTTTCCCTCATTAAGTGCAAATTGTGATTTGAAAATTTTAAAATGTGATTGTTTTGTTAAAAGGAATCTTAAAACAATCATGATATTTTGTCATGTTAATATGCAAAAGAACAACGTTTAATGCTTACAGTAGTACCTACCTATTCGAATTACAAGAATAATTAACGTTATATTCCATTATCTCAGAATGTCAAACAGACTATCCTCCCAATTCTGGGAAATGAAGATTGTTATAATAACTTATTCGTGAACGATTAAAGTTTCTTTAATTAATGTCAAAATATCTATCATAATCTTAAACGTTCTAACAGGAGAACAGGTATGTATAGCAAAAAAAACTTTAGGAGAAAAAAAAAATATTCTCAAGAAGTCGATTCTCGAAAAAAAGTGTTGATGATATTTTTTTCTTGGGATTTGATATTTCCAAAAAAACTATATATCCAGGGTAGAAAGCCAAAAAGGCGTTAGTCATTATTTCGAACTTTACAGGAAAGCAAGAGAAAGTTCAGTCAATCTGATTTTGTCGATGTTTCTTTTATTATTAAACGATTTTCGTATATGTCAATACAATATTGTAAGAAGTATTGACAAAATCAGATTGACGAAAATTCTTTTGCTCTCCTGTAAAGTTCGAAATAAATACCCTCGATATATTTAGGTCTTCTTCATCATCATTGGCGAATTTTTCACATGTAACTTTTTTCCAATTCGGAATCTATTGCAACTTTACCCTGTTGGTTTTTCAACACGGTGTCAGCCCAGCGAAGATAACTTTTATCTATTCAGCGTTTTTTGGGATGTATGCTTTGTGCACCCTCTGGACATGCCCATCTGAGCTGCTGCAGTTTTGTGAGGATAGAAGGAATCCTTATAAATGTTCCGAGGTTGTATTTCAGGTATAATAACTTTACCTACTGTTTTTGTGGGATGACGACTTTGGTCTTACACCCAACCCGAACTAAAACTTCCTTCAAACGCTGCTGGCTGTAGTACCAGTGAACGTTCCGTATCCTCCACAGACTGGGATCTTGCGACTTGTGGGGATTGCATATTTCCTTATAGGAGTATCATAATTAGGTAAATACCTATTCTTATTTTACTGATGGAAAATTAAATGAACAAAAGTTCACAAGAATGAGATATGTTATTATAACCTTAGAGTATATACAAAGATTATAACTTATAAACGATATCTCATTTTTATTGATAAATTACCTATATAGGTACACAATATAAAACATATTACAAAAAAATATCTCAATAATATTTTGTGAATTTCTATGAAGAGGATTTTGATACCAATATGTAAATATTTAGTAAAAAATTGTACAGTAAGTAGTTATATATTATGTTACTAATTATTAAAATACATATTATAAATACCACACACAAGGATAATTATACTTTTTGGTGAGGTGAACATATAATAATAATCTGATCATCTGTATTATCTATTAAATAAATAAATAAATGTTTGTCAAAATGTGTTTAAAATGTTATACGTGTCCATGATATGTTATATGTGTTTTAAGTGAGGTTGGTACTTGTTATAACCTGCTATGGATATTTAATTTTTTTCAATTTATTTAGCGAAACCTACAAGTATCTGATAGAAATAAAAAATATTCCCCGTAAGGCGCTCAAGAATCAAATCCCGAATTTACCAGTGGCGTAGGTGTGTGGACAGTGAATGGACATCCACCGCATTCGAAGAGTCGTTTTATGAGTGAAAGCCCCCATGTCGGTCCTACTCATACGTTGCCAGGTTGACAATTTTTTCTCTAAAGGCCATTTCCGTGCCGCGCCGTGTAAAGGACGATCCGGCAAGGAGAGGCCTGCACAAGTCCACTCACTGTTCCTATCCCTCCAGCATTTTTTCTTTTTATTAGAAAATAAAAAACTTGCAAAGAAAATATAAAAATTACATAAGATAAAATTTAAACTTAAGGGGGTAAATTAAGAATGAAAAAAATAAAAATAAAAGAAAAATTTCATCACATAAGAATAGTAAGAAATGTGGGTATACATTTCAGTTATGTTTGAAACACATTGCAACGCTTTAAAATTTTATGTTTTTTTATTATTTAAATAGTATTTTGCATTCTTCATTTTTAATTATTTACCAGTTTCCAGCAAACTTCACCGGTTATATAAAAAAATTAACTTTTAATAAAATATTTTTTTTTAATTATCTTACAGAATTATTATCTACAAATAAATTTCAAATTGAGTTTGAAAATTTTCCTCTAATTAAAGTACGCTGACTGAACATGTAGTTAGATACGTAAGTAGGTAGGTACCTATTATCTATCACTCAATCGTTAAAATAATACTAACTATTTATTTCCACACCAAACCAATGTGTATTTTTGAAAATGGGATTAAATTTTGACTCTGTAGGTACCTACTGTGATGAAACTATCGATTTTTCTGCTTATGGGAAAAAAATCGCCAACCCGAATAATCCCGCTAATACTCCGCCACTGCTAATAACCAAGAAAACCACATATCAAAAATTATTAAAAAATGTTTTGTTTTTTAGAAAGAAATAAAGATCACAAAGCAGAAAAAAAATTAATATTTCAAATTGTATTTTTATTAATACAACGAAACGTCGCACTGCGTCCCCCTCTGACAGCGTCCAATTCGCATCTGACTGAAATTTCATTTCGTTCCAGCGCCGCGAGCGAGCCTCCCGAGACCACGCCCACTGGCCAATCGCGCAGCCGGAAGCCGCCCCCGCCTGCTTCTCCGCCAATCGCCGGCGGGGAAAGTTCGGATGGAAGCCTGCAGAGGACATCACTCGATCTCGCTCGGGTGAGAGTGAAAGCGATGAGATGGCGAATGTCATTTTTGTACCAGTTATGAAATGAAAGCTGTCTATTTGAACAAGTCAAAATTATCTTAAAAAATTAAAATATAATTTTTATCTTTTGTTTTATTTTAAATATACTGTTTTTTTCATGATTAATATTAGCTGCTACAAACAGGAAGTGGAAAAACTCGACGGTATTTATAGGTCAAATACGAAAAAAACTAACATTAATTTAATTGAGAGTAAGAAAAAATGATAAAAGGTATTTTAACTATGTTCACAAGTGCCATATAAAAACTAAAATATCAATAAAGATTAAACTAACAATCCATGGGAACTCTTATGTAAATTGTCATGGCGTTTGACTCAGAACTCATGAGTCAAATAGGATTTTTATGAGGTAGGTATTTAACAGCAAATTTGGTTGTAAAATAAGCAAATAATCACCTTTCTATTAAGAAATGTAGGTTCAAATAAAATATGATTATAAATTTTACTGCAAGCCATTGGGCAATTTCCAAATATAATTTGTAGGTAGGTACCTACTTATAATTTCTCTTTTTTCTTAAAGAATACTTATGTGTCACAAAAATAGTCTTACTATCTTTAAACTAAGCTTCAAGTTTGTAATTTAAAAGAATAGAATAACAAATCAAACAAAATCAAAAAAAAAAACGATAGAATAAAAAAAAAAGTAATTTAAAATAATAGAATAACAAATCACAGACTACTGAATCACTATGCGAGTGTCTTAACCATTAGACCAACAAAAAGTCTTATATCACAGAGATAACTGTCGAAATGTAGGCATTGAATAATTTGAATGTTGTTACACATAACAATAAACCCACCAAAATTATTCTTATAGGTACGTCGATGTAATCATTTTACGTATCCATCCAGATAAGTCTGAATTTTTTTTTATTTACACTCATAATTAGATACTTTAAAGTTAAAAATATTAAATAAAACACACTTTTTATAACGATTAAAAAAACACTCGACGAATTTGTTTTGGATATAATGGTTGGCCAAAAGAACGTGAGTCGCATATTAAGCGGGAGTAATCCGGATTGCACGGATTCAATTTGTGGATGGTATTTTTTGGTATTCCACAAATCTGCCCTTAAAAATGTCGTCAGGGGCGTCGCAACGTATCGCGAGATTAGTGGGTGCGAAAGTACCGAGGGAAACTACTGCTTATGCAAAGCATTTTTTATGGCAAAAATAAGCTAAGCAGTGTTGCCATTTCACATTTCGGTATACAGTCGGTGGAATGGAGAGGGGAATTGGTAGAACCAGTGATCAGTTGAAAATAAAGAATATATCCATTTTTTTTTCATATTTATTTATTTTTGATACTTCTTATATAGATACATATGCCAAACTGCACAGCAATTTTATGGCATACTTTTTTGTTCTATTCCTTTACATGTAGAGCTCTTTTTTTTTTAAGAAAGACAATCGAATTAGTGTGTGTAAGCCGTGCGTACGAGGCACATTGTTTCATTGTGTTGGTGCTATATCTATGGTTTTTCACAAATTATTGGCATATTTAAGCCCTGATTTATAAATCACTATTTGGATTCTAGGATAAATGTATTAATATTTTTTTATTTATTTACATATATATACGGCTCTAAAGTCATTTACTTTATAGTTTGTAGATAGTTGATAAACAATAGACAATAGTTGTAGACAACAAGAATATATAAAAAAAATACGTATGTGAACAAAATTATTTAGAACATAAATATTAATGAAAATAAGTAATGCTTGCAAGAAAAGAAAAAGTCTAAACTAACAAGTCTATTATTTAGAAAATTATTTAGAAAATTAATATTAATGAAAATAAGTGATGCTTGCAAGAAAAGAAAAAGTCTACACAAATTAAATCATTAGAAATTATTAATGAAAGCCAGTTTTACAAGATTCTAATAATTTTACACGGTATTCTTTAAAAAGAAAATTTTTAGTAAAAAAAATTCGCGATTGAATGTAAAAAGCTTAATATCTAATGATTGAACCGAAATTACGAGCTGAAAATAATCGCACTGATCTAGAAATTCCAGTCAGGATACGCACGCAAAGTTTCAAGCCAGAGTGCACCGTTCGATCAAATATCTCAACATTACACTTAATAATTAAGATTAAAAATATTTATTTATTTCAATACTATACATAAAATGCATTAATTTTAGGTGTAGTTTTAGTATGCCTTTCTTACTAGAAAACTCTTTTGTTGAGGCATGTACACTTAGGCTATTTAAGAATAACTTTATAGTCTATGAACGATGCTCTAATCTCTGATAACTAGACCACTTGGCGAGTGTCTTACCACAGAATTTGATGCAAAAAGAAAGAATGTGACATTTCACCATAAAGCATGGAGAACTCAGTAGTTCTACTATTATTACCTAATTAGGTAACAAGCCATTTCCCATACCAGGACTGCATAATTAGCAGGTGCGTGCATCAAACACGTCAGCGCATGCTAAAAGCTTAAATTAACAGCACATAGTACATTTTGAGAAAAAAATCGATATGAAACATTTATCTCATTTAGTGTAGGTAGGAAAGATTAGAATGTGCCAAAAAAGATGATGATAATTGTGAATACTATAAGATAATTTTACAAAGTCTTTTTTATTTTACAAAATTTTTAGAATGGCTACACATTTTTAGCGTGCCTGTGGATTGTACGCAGCTGAAAAAAAAGAATATGATAAAAAGGATAGCGAAAAGTTAATTGCAGAACGCACTATAGAAGCAGTTCGAAGGATTACTTTTCTCAGCCATGTATACATTGACTTGAAGGAACCTATAGCCTAAGTATGAGGTCAAATGTTACCTTACCTTATTATACAAATAAACATTTTTTTGTTGTTGTAAATAAAAAAAATAACATTGATATATGGAATGGTAAAGAATAAAATAATAAAGGGGACGATTGCTAAATTTTTTACACACAAAATGTATTATTTTTTAAAAATGTTTTATTGCAGTCGTATGCAGTGCTGATAACAATGTTGCAAATTATATTTTTTCTACTGCGAATTATATATATAGGAATGACCTACATTTTCGAAACAGGTTTCGAGCGAGTTAAGGAAACAAATTAGATTTTCTATAAATATTCTTAAAAAAAAACCATTAATATAAAATTTTACAATCGTAGAAAAATAAATTTATTTATTATTACTACGTTATGATTCGCCATTTAAAAGTCTTGTTAAAAATTTATATTAATTCTATGAAATCAATGCTTAAAAATTACAATAAAAGACTCCGTTTGAATTGACTGTTTGCAAGCATATAACATTATACGTTACATTCTAATACATTAAGCTTTTAATGTAATCCATGTGATAAGACAATAGGCACGAGGTGAAGATTTGCATGCAGTAAATTTAGAAAAAAGACAAACAATAAAAGTGGAAATTGGACAATCCTCAGTTCGTTCACGTCCTTTGTTTTGTATTGAAATTCAAAGTTATGCCATCATTGAATTCTGTCACCACTTACCCCCCAGATCTATTTATTCTCCGCCTCTGCTGTTTCTTTGTGACCCGTACTGGACCGGATTAAGGATTTAGTACGCCCAATTTTTGTTACTTCTTTCACGTAACTTTGATATTTTGGGAATATAATGTCATTTGATATTTTTTATAAACTTATTAATATTATGAAAACTATATAGATTGACAAATAAATGACATTCTTTATTAAATCATTACATTCCGTTAATTAATCGTTCCCTAGTTGTTAAAAAATGAAATATTTTTTGAGTAATGTCATTTTAATGCTCTTAAGTGCTATTAATTATCGAATTTTTTGAAATTTGTTTATTTTTCTGCTTCTTCTATATTAAAAAACAATAATAAAACATTATTGTGAAATGATTTTCAGTTTTTCGGCACTTATTGTTTTGGTGTATGATGAGACCAAGTCCTGAGTCGAATTTTAGACGCGATAAATTCTTCTTATAAGCAATATTTTAAAAAACAATGTTTTGAACATATGTCAATCATATCAAATACACGTACAGTTTATAAAAATAAATAATTTATTTAATTATTGGTAAATGGGGTGTTTAAATGTGCTAACTCTTGTAGGGAATCTAATTTTTTATTCAGATATATCTTTACTGAATCATTCTCAAAACTGCTTTTACACCTACAAGTCAAGTTGCGATATGTCAACAGTTCAGACGCTATGTGAAATAAGGATAAATAGATATCTATTGGAATTTATATTGCTCACTGACATCGGTAACTGAATATACTATAAAAATCAAGAATATTTCATTAAAATCCATTTAGAAAAACATTAAATACCTCAATTTACACTGAACAAGTAAATATTTTACTTAACCAGTAGTACGTACTATGGAGAATGACTATGATTTCGCCTCTGCTTTGCACTGTGCCGTATCTATTACTAGATCTGACACAATCACCTTAATTTCCCGTTTCCAGTTGCTCACATAATACTGGACGTAATCGTGCAAGATAACTGTAGGTACAAACACAATTAAATTGAAACCAAGAATTAACATGAAAATGGGACAAAGTAACAATAATCCACTCATTCCGCTAAAAGATTCGAAAAAGAATTTGGTCGCTTTTTAATCATGGCATATGTAATAGCAGGTATAAAACGTAATTTTAATTCCAAAAAACAAAACAAAATGTAATACAATACAATTTGAAAAATTTACTAGTTTACCATATCCGGTATACTAAATTTTCTGTTTTAATGTCTCCTATTCCTCCAAAGTGAAGAT